>JAYJMB010062775.1:0-26038 GCA_036873735.1 Pouteria campechiana | reverse complement strand
ATAGTCAAAATCCTTTTTAACCCAAATTGGGTCTTTGTCCAAAAATCAAAAATTTTCATTCCCAAACAACCAAAATAAATCTCAAAATAGTTTAATTATGTCTTAATCATTTTTTCCCATAATTATTATTTATAAAGTACCAAATTAGAGAAAAATTATGGTTCACAGATTGTTTAGAAATCCTAGAAAGCAAAATTCATGGATTATTATGCCCAAATCACTATAATCGACCCATAAAATTATTTTTCCCATGATTTCCATACCAAATTCATCATTTTTCCGCAAACATTCTACATCTCTAAAACCTTATTCAATATATGACATGAATTCGAATGGGGAAAATGACTTACCATGCAATTTGAAGATGGTCTTCTCCCATGAATAAGAATCTAAGTTGAAAGCTTCCCTTAGTTTACTCCGCTTGCAAGAATTCTAATCTTTTTTGATTTCCACCATTCAAATACCAAAAACCTATTTCCCTTAGCATGCTTGGATGATAAATTCTCAAAATTAACTTTTTTCCAAGTCCAAATGACAAGAACTTGGATCAAATGGGGCTAGCGCATGAAGTTTGGGACATGGGAGAAAAGACGGGATGAATACGAATGAAAATGGAACAGGATTTGGGTTTAAAAAGTTCCTTTTTTTGGGTGCTCTGGCATGCCAGCGAAACCTTGCCATGGTAAGGGCTTGCTGGATGACCAAAATGTGCAATTCTAGAGCCTTGCTGCAGCAGAAAAATTGCCTTGCTGTGACAGGGAAAAGCCTTGTCATGGCAAGGTCATGTTGTATGCCCAAAAAATATGTTTTCTGGAGGCTTGAAAAGATAGAAAATGGCCTTGCCATAGCAAAAAATTGTCTTTCCATGGAATGGAAAAGCCTTGTTGCAGCAAGGTCTTACTGTATGCCAAAAACAGGATTTTTTTGGAGCCTTGCCGTAGCAAGGGAATTTCATCCTAGAATAGCATTAGTAACTTTATCATAAAGTTTACATACAATATCCAAATGACTTAATTTTTTAGGCATTAGAAAGATAACTTGAAGGAATACAACTTTCATGCTAACAAATTTTCTCAAATCAGCCCCAAATATGTCAACAATTTCAATGAAGTTGTCCCATCTCATTCATCTCATTATTTTTTAGTCATTTGGCATAATTTCGTTGGATTAGCCATAACTTCCTCATAAGATATCAAAATTGAGTGATTTTTATTTGATTGGATAGATACTTTCATGATCTAAAACTTTTATATTCAATACATTTTCAAATTAGTTATTTATCCATGTCAAAATTTGATTACAATAATCCCTTTTTTCAAATTCAGCATTTTCACTTATGAAAGATCACCATAGCCCTTCTTTTACATAAAACATTTCAAATATCCCAATAATCACTTCCTACACATCACATACATGAAATGAGTTATGTTCATACCTTTTACTACCTCATTTGAGGTCAATTATCAAAAATCACCTATTCAGTTGTTTTTAACTGAATTTTCTGCTATAAATGACTCCATAGGTCATTTTCATTCCAAAATACATCCAAAACACAAACTGATGTTTCATACACATTACAATATATATGATGACTATTTAAGATCCTTTGTATAGATCAAATACATGCTTTTATTTAAATTCACCTATTGTGTTCTTTTCACATAACTTTCAACTTAATAGCTCAAAATTTCAAAATTATCTCAAACTTTTTATTCAGTATCTCAAACACATTACATTATACATAATAATCATACTACATTGGTCATTCAAGTCATATACATGACTTTACTAAAAATTATTACTTGGTTCATGTCCTTCATTCAGCCTTCCATGGCAATTTCTTTATAGAACAATGTGCATCATCTCAATTCCTCACTTTACTAAAATGCGAAAAATTTCTCCCAAATTTAACCACCATAGGTGTTACAAACTCCCCCCCTTACAAAAAATTTCATCCTTGAAACTTTTAGTATCAATAATTCTCAACAATTTCTCAAGGTTATAATGTAAGGCATTCTAGTTATTTCATACCTTGCGGATTCATATCCATAAGATACACCACACAAATTATACCTTCTAGATCATATGATCTACATATTCAAATGAGTTGCCTTCACTAGCAATGACATGAGGTGATTAGGCTTAAAGTCTTTTGTACTAATCAATATCGACACAGTTTTTTTACTTGTAAACTTAGTATACATACATGATTTCAGTAATGATTCACATATGATCATTTATAACGCCTATTCCAATACATTCGACAATACCTAGTCATGTTATCTTATCCATGGGCAACCAAATTTATAGAATCCATCAAATGATACTCAATGTTCAAAATTCACAATTCATTATATCACTAAACCATTGTTATTTAGTTAACCAGCCAGGTCATGCTAAAAAAATTCCAACATGTTACCGAAATGAATCATTTAATTACAATAGTGATAGTAGTCCACATAGGCAAAGTTTTACCAATCAATTGAGTTCGTAAAAAAAAAAATGAACCACACAATGTAAGCTGATAATACAATTCGCTATCAATTATGTGGGGAGTTATACAACTTCAGTTCTGAATTTGTCAATTAAAATAATTCAATGTACTCAAAAAGCCTCATTTCAATCCATATACAAATATATATGATGCATCCTTCATAGTCATAACATCAACAACTCACTTATGATTGCTTATATGTTTTACAATTCAAGTTCGTATATATAAACAAATGTAATAAACTAATTTATTCAATTGTATTACTCACAATCAAAATTATTCAGCAACACAAGAAGATATTGTTCTTTACAATTGTCAATTATATCCATAGAATTTAACAAACCACCATCAAAATTCCTAACATAACACCTAGGAATAAGAACATAACATACTACTTACGCTAACATCGACCAATTATCCAATACAAACTGTCAATTACTTTACTCATATTTGAATCATTTACTTTTCTATCACTGCACGTTCATTATATCTTGTTGATTACTAGTCAATACCTTGCTCAGAGCCTACAAACATAGTGAACACAGCCACAAACCAAAAAGACTCAATGGGCTTACACTTCGGTGTGATTCGGTCCATCCATGTAATCCCAGCTGCAAATGTTACCGAATCCATGACAACACGATCAATGTCATCTATGGTATTTAGTCATCACTGCAACCAAGGAACTACAAGTTCTCCATTCACACCTACTAAATAAGCGCAAAATTCCCACACAATAGGCTGATTAGTCCTCTTTGCCATTTAACATGGCATCAAATAAACAAAGCTCTATTAGGGGTAGGATCCCAAATAATCCAAGTAACCACCCTGGCAAGCATCCAAACCTCAAATACATATCAATCATGTTCTAAGAGGCATCAAAATCCAAGCATGTACCTTAGCCAGGCATCTAAGCCTTAGTCAAATAGTCAAATATTCAAACCTTAATCGAATAACCAATTTTTAAATCTCAATCAACTAATCAATATCCAAACCTCAGTCAATTAACCATACCCGATTTCATACCAATTGTATTATAACAAATGACGAATACCAAATATGTACAATTAATATCTTGATAACCATCTAAATCCACATTCATATAAATGATACCAACATTAAAATTTCAAGCATGAACTTATAATTCATGAAACATCATCAATCCCAGCATGCCTCAATTTCCTAATCCAACTGCTAAGCTCAAACATCAAATTACTAAAATCCCATTCATACTAAATTAAAGCCAAAATATATTAACCAAAGTAGTTGAGCTCATAACAATATCTAATATCAATTATATATAGGAATACACAATTTTGTTAATCGCATTATGAATCAATATAATTTAATCCAACTATAATGAAACTAAATGTCAATTAACACACAATCATGGTACACAGGCCAATTTAATCAAATCACATGCGTACAAGCAAAGTTATTCAAACATACTTAAGCATACCCATTTTGACCAAAGGATTCCCATGATTCCATCATAAAGCACTTTAGTAAATTAAAACTGAATCTAATTTTTAATACTATTCACAAAACTTCATGGTTTTATTAATATAATTCAAATACATTGCAAGACAATATTCTTTATGCTTTCAAATGCACTACCACACATCACTATGCTACTTTGTGCATAATGTACATTTGTTACCAGTATAATTGCTCATTTCAATTTTTGCACACCTCGCAATATATGTATAATCATTTTATAGTTCATCATCCATAAATCACAAATGTGCTATTACAGCACTATCATTTTCCTCTTTTAACAATAGCATTAATGCAATATCCTTCAAATGTATATCCATATCAATTCATCACTACTATATCAATTCGCAACTATTATTTAAATGTCCTTCATTTCTTACTCACACCTGCCTATTATCCTTAAACTATTTCTCTTCCATATTAATATGGCATGTCATTTTCTGTCACTTCCTTATACTCTATCTGTTACTTATACCCTATTACTATCATGATTTTGAATTTTGGTGCTCCTACATAGATGAGCTAGACTTATGATACTGATAAGTCCTAGAATCTGATATCATTCTATCACCCCCCACCTTCTGATGCGTGACTTATCTTTTTGCACTATATTTCACCTAAATTTGCCCACTTTTAGGGTGGGGTGCTCGAGTCTCATTATGGAACTCGACTAGTCTCTACAGAAAAATGGACAGAATATCCCATAAATTATTAGAGTTTAACCTGTACAAACATTTATCAAATAAAATTTAATAAAATAATTCCAAAGATAATCATGCATATACCCATAGCCCTAGAGTCTATATCACACCATGATGGCAATAACCTAACTTCTTCGAAGATACATAATATGCCCATTTTTCTACTAGTATGATATTCCACTCCATTACAATATAAATTAGGGACAATTTAATATAATCATACATCACTTGTGATCTTTAAATACAAATATACAATGACATATAAATTTGTAATATAAATTATTTTATTATAACAATATGGTCTTCAATATTGGATCACTAATCCCAAACCTTGGTTAGGAATCTTCACTTGACCAGTCAACTAAAAATTTAAACAAGAAGGCATGAGTTCGGGCAACTTAGTAAGTAGACAAATGTAATAAACAATAGTTAATCCACAATTAGCACATTTGATATCCAATAATCAATATTATCATTATAATTAACTAAAAAGGGATATATATATATACTCATAAATAAATACCACATAAAGAAATCCATGTTATTTCATATCAAACAAATCTTTAAATTTAACATACAACAACGGGATCTTCTCTATCCCTCATGTTAAGCATTCACACTAAACTAAACATTAATTTTTAGTCAAACATGGGATATCCACTATCCCCAACCAAAGTATACATGCTTAAATTCATAAAATGGGCTAATTCCCATGCATTTAATAAACATGCCCGAATTTCAAACAAATGGGATATACATTATGTTTATCCATCTAATGGAAATAAATGCCTACTTACATCAGTTTCTTAGCTCCCAACCATTCCTCCAACTCTATGCCTTTTCATCCTTCTTAGATCATCCTGTATAGGAAAGAATCTCATTCATTACAAACATAGTTTGAATTAATTTCTTCCAAACCAATGAATATGATTTATGTCTAAACCCATATATCTCAATAGAGAATCTTAAATAATTTCCATATTTAACTATATGAAATTTAAAACTTTATATAACATAATTAACATGCCATTAACCTCAATGATCAATACAAACCAGCTAGTTAAGTCATCAACTTGCCCAATTTGTCACTTACACTTTATAGTCAAATCGTTTTTAACCCAAATTGGGTCTTTGTTCAAAAATCAGATTTTTCATTCTCAAACAACCTGAACAAATCTCAAAATTGTTTAATTCATGCCTTAATCATTTTTCTCAATAATTATTACTTATACACTACCAAATTGGGGAAAATTATAGTTCATGAATTGGGTAGAAACCCTGGCAAGCCAAATTTATTGATTATTATGCCTACATAATTATAATTGACATATAAAATCATTTGCCCCATGATTTCCATACCAAATTCATCATTTTCACCCAAAAATTCCATAACTCTAAAATCTTAGTTCAATATATGACATGAATTCAAATGGGGAAAATGACTTACCATGCAATTCGAACATGGCCTTCTCCCATGAACAAGAATTTAAGCTCAAAGCTCCCCTTAGTTTACTCTGCTTGCAAGAATTTGAATCTTCTTTCATTTCCACCGTTCAAATACCAAAAGCCCTTTTCCCTTAGCATGCTTGGATGATAATCTCTTAAAATACATTCATTTCCAAGTCTAAATGATAAGAACTTGGATCAAACGGGGCTAGGGCATGAAGTTTGGGATGTGGGAGAAGAGACAGGATGGATACAAATGAAAATAGAACGGGATTTAGGTTTAAAAAGTTGCATTTTTCCGGTGCTCTAGCATGCTAGTGAACCCTTGCCATGGCAGAGAAAAGCCTTGCCATGGCAATGTCTTGCTGGATAGTCAAAATATACAATTTTGGAGCCGTGCTGTGGCAGAAAGTGGCCTTGCTGTGGCAAAAAAAATGCCTTGCCACAACAATGTTTTGCTGAATGCCAAAAATGTGTTTTTTGGAGGCTTGTCATAATAGAAAATGGCATTGCCATGATAGAAAATGACCTTTCCATGATATAAAATTATCTTGCCATGGCAAGGTCTTGCTAGATGCCAAAAACTTAATTTTTTTGAAGCCTTACCACGATAGTGAAAAGCCTTGCCGCAGTAAGGGAATTTTATACCAAAATAGTGTTAGTAATTTTATCATAAAGTTTACATATAATATCCAAATGACTTAATTTTTGAGGCATTAGAAAGATAACTTGAAGGAATACAACTTTCATGCTAACAAATTTTCTCAAACAGCCCCCAAATATGTCAACAATTTCAATGAAGTTGACCCATCTCATTCATCTCATTATTTTTCAGTCATTTGGAATAATTTTGTTGTATTAGTCATAACGTCCTCATACGATTTCAAAATTGAGTGATTTTTATTTGATTGGATAGATACTTTCATAAGCTAAAACTTTTATATTCAATACATTTTCAAATTACCATGTCAAAATTCAATTACAATAATCCCTTTTTTCAAATTCAGCATTTTCACTTATGAAAGATCACCATAGCGCTTCTTTTACATAAAACATTTCAAATATCCCAATAATCACTTCCCACACATCACATACATGAAATGAATTATGTTCATACCATTCACTACCTCATTTGAGGTCAATTATCAAAAATACCTATTCAGTTGTTTTTAATTGAATTTTCTGCTATAAATGACTCCATAGGCCATTTTCATTCCAAAATACATCCAAAACACAAACTGATGTTTCATACACATTACAATATATATGATGACTATTTCAGATCCTTTGTATAGATCAAATACATGCTTTTATTTAAATTCACCTATTGTGTTCTTTTCACATAACTTTCAACTTAATAGCTCAAAATTTCAAAATTATCTCAAAATTTCGATTAATATCTCATATACATCACATTATACATAATAATCATACTACATTGGTCATTCAAGTCATATACATGACTTTACTCAAAGTTATTACTTAGGGTCATGTCACACCATTCAGTCTTTCATAGCAATTTCTTTATAGAACATTGTGTATCATCTCAATTCCTCACTTTACTAAAATGCAAAAAATTTCTCCCAAATTTAACTACCATAGGTGTTACAAACTCCCCCCCTTACAAAAAGTTTCATCCTCAAAACTTTTATTATTGATAATTCTCAAAACTTTCTCAAGGTTATAATGTAAGGCATTCTAGTTATTTCATACCTTGCGGATTCATATCCATAGGATACACCATGCAAATTATACCTTCTAGATCATAGGATCTACATATTCAAATGAGTTGCCTTCACTAGTAATGACATGAGGTGATTAAGGCTTAAACTCTTTTGTACTAATTAATATAGGCACATTTTTTACTTGTAAACTTATATACATACATGATTTTAGTAATGATTCACATATGATCATTTATAACGCCTATCCCAATACATTTGATAATACCTTGTCATGTTGTCTTATCCATGGGCAACCAAATTTATAGAATCCATCAAATGATACTCCATGTTCAAAATTCACAATTCATTATATCACCAGTCCATTGTTATTTAGTTAACTAGCCCAAGTCATGCTAAAAAAATTCCAACATGTTTCCCAAATGAATCATTCAATTGCAATAGTGATAGTAATCCACATAGGCAAAGTTTTACCAATCAGTTGAGTTCCTCAAAAACAAAATGAATGACAAAATGTAAGCTTGTAATACAATTCACTTTCAATTATATGGGAAGTTGTACAACTTTATTTCTGAATTTGTCAATTAACACAATTCAATATACTAAAAAGGCCTCATTTCAATCCAAATCCATATACAAATATATATGATGCATCCTTCCCAATCATAACATCAATAACTCACTTATGATTGCTTATATGTTTATATTTCAAGCTTGTATATATAAAAAATGTAATAAACATTATTCCTATTCACAATTTATTCAATTGTATTAATTACAATCAAAATTATTCAACAACACATGAAGATATTATTCTTTACAATTGTAAATTTTATCCATAGAATTTAACAAACCACCATCAAAATTCATAACCTAACATCTGGGAATCAGAACATAACATAATACCTTCACTAACATCGACAAATTATCCAATACAAATAGTCAACTACTCACATTTGAATCATTTACTTCTCTATCATAGCACATTCATTATATCTTGTTGATTGCTAGTCAATACCTTGCTCGGGGACTAAAAACATACTCGACATAGCCATAATCCAAGTGGACTTAGCCACAAACCAAAAAGACTTGATGGGCTTATAACTTCGATGTGATCCGGTCCATCCACACAATCCCAAGTGCAAATGTTACCAAATCCATGACAACACAATCAATGTCATCTATGGTATTTAGTCATCACTGTAACCAAAGAACTCCAAGTTCTCCATTCACACCTACTAAATAAGCACAAAAGTCCCACATAACAGGCTAATTAGTCCCCTTCGCCATTTAACATGACATCAAACAAACAAAGCCCTGTTGTGGTGGGATCCCAAATAATCCAAGTAGTCATCTTGGTAAGCATCCAAACCTCAAATACATATCAATCATGTTCTAAGAGGTGTTCAAATCCAAACATGTACCTTAGCCATGCATCCAAGTCTCAGTCAAATAGTCAAATATTCAAACCTTAATCGAATAACCAATTTTTAAATCTCAATCAACTAATCAATATCCAAACCTGAGTCAATTAACCATACCCAATTTTATACCATTGGTACTATAACAAACAACCAATACTAAATATGTACAATTAATATCCTGATAAGCATCTAAATCCACATTCATATAAATGACATCGACATTCAAATTTCAAGAATGAACTTGTAATTATTCCAACTGCTAAACTCAAACATCAAATTATTAAACTCTTATTCACACTAAATTAAGGCCAAAATATATTAACCAAAGTAATTGAAGCTCATAACAATATCCAATATCAACTATATAGAGGAATACACAATTTTGTTAATCGCATTATCAATCAATATAATTTAATCCAACTATAATGAAACTAAATGTCAATTAACACACAATGATGGCTCACAGGCCAATTTATTCAAATCACATGCCTACAAGCAAAGTTATTCAAACATAATTAAGCATTCCCATTTTGGCCAAAGGAATCCCATGATTCCATCATAAAGCACTTAAGTAAATCAAAACTGAATATAATTTCTAATACTATTCACAAAACTTCACAATTTCATTAATATAATTCAAATACATTGCCAGACAATAATCTTTATGCTTTTGAAGGCACCATCACGCTTCTCTATGCTACTCTGAGCAAAATGTACATTTGTTACCAGTACAATTACTCATTTCAATTTTTCCACACCACACAATATATCTATACTCATTTCATACTTCATTATCAATAAATCACAAATGTGTTATTACAACACCATCATTTTCCACTTATCTCAATAGCATTCATGCAATATCCTTCAAATGCATATTCATATCAATTCATCACTACTATATCAATTCACAACTAATATTTACATGTCCTTCATTTATTACGCACACCCTCCAATTATCCTTAAACTATTACTCTTCCATGTTACTATGGTGTGTTCTTTTCTGTCACTTCCTTATACCCTTTTGCCATCATGATTTTGAATTTCAGTGCACCCACACAGATGACCTAGACTTATCACACAAATAAGTCCTAGGCTCTAATACCATTTTGTCACGCCCCGCCTTCCAAGGCGCTACTTACCTTTTTGCACTATATTTCACCTAAATTTGCCTACTTTAAGGGTGGGGTGGTCGAGTCCCATTGTGGAACTCAACTAGTTTATACAGAAAAATGGACAGAATATCTCCTAAATTATTAGGGTTTAACCTGTGCAAACATTTATCAAATAAAATTTAATAGAATAATTCTAAAGATAATGATCCACATACCTACAGCCTAGAGTCTGTATCACACCATGATGGCAATAACCTAACTTATTCCAAGATACATAATATGCACAATTTTCTACTACTATGACATGCCACTCCATTACAATATACCTCAGGGATAATTTAATGTAATTATATGTCATTTGAGATCTTTAAATAAAAATATACAATGACATATAAATTTCTAATACAAATTATTTTATTCTAACAATAAGGTCTTCAATATTGGCTCACCAATTTGTATCCTTGGTTAGGAATCTTCATCTCACCGATTAACTAAAAAATTAAACAAGAAGGCATGAGTCTGGGCAACTTAATAAGTAGACAAATACCATAAACAATAGTTAATCCACAATTAGCACATTTCATATCCAATAATCGATATATACTCATCAATAATTACCATATAAAGAAATCCATGTTATTTCACATCGAACGAATCTTCAAATTTAACTTACAATAATGGGATCTTCTCTATCCCTCATATCAAGCATTCTCACTAAACCAAACATTAGTTTTTAGTCAAACATTGGATATCTACAATTCTTAACCAAAACATACATGCCTAAATTCATACAAATGGGCTCATTCCCATGCATTTAACAAACATGCCCAAATTTCAAACAAATGAGATATACATTATCCCCATACATCCAATGGAAACAAATGCCTACTTACATCAGTTTCTTAGCTCCCAACCATTCCTCCAACTCTATGCCTTTTCATCATTCTCAAATCATCTTGTATAGGGAAAAATCTCATTCATTACAAACATAGTTCGAAATAGTTTCTTCCAAACCAATGAATATGATTTCTGTCTAAAACCATATATCTTAATAGAGAATCTTAAATAATTTCCATATTTAACTATATGAAATCCAAATCCTTATACGACATAATTAACATGCCATTAAACTCAATGATCAAAATAAACCAGCTAGTTAAGTCCTCAATTCACCTAATTTGTCAATTACACTTTATAGTCAAAATCTTTTTTAACCCAAATTGGGACTTTGTCCAAAAATCCAAATTTTCATTCCTAAACAACACAAACAAATCTCAAAATAGTTTAATTCATGTCTTAATCATTTTCCTCCATAATTATTACTTATAAGCTACCAAATTGGGGAAAAATTACTATTCACAGATTGGGTAGAAACCCTTGTAAGCTAAATTCATGGATTATTATGCCCAAATCACTATAATCGACCCATAAAATCATTTGCCCTATGATTTCCATACCAAATTCATCATTTTCCCCTAACAATTCCATAACTCTAAAACCCTAGTTCAGTATATGACATGAATTCAAATCTCTCAAAATCCACTTGTTTCCATGTCCAAATGACAAGAAATTGGGTCAAACATAGTTAGGGTATGGAGTTTGGGACATGGGAGAAGAGACGGGACATATACATATCAAAACAGACTGGGATTTGGGTTTAAAAAGTCACTTTTATCTAGTGCTCCGGCATGCCAGTGAAACCTTGCCATGGGAGAGAAAAGCCTTGACATGGTAAGGTCATACTGGAAAACCAAAATGTGCACTTTTGGAGCCTTGTCGTGCTGAAAATGGCCTTGCTACGACAGAAAAATTGCCTTGCCACAGCAAGGTCTTTCTATATGCCAAAAAAAATGTATTTTCTGGAGGCTTACCATGGCAGAAAATGGCCTTGGCAAAGCAAAAAATTGTCTTACCGCTACAAGGTCTTGCCGGATGCATTAGTAATTTGATCATAACATTTACATATGATGTGCAAATGACTTGATTTTTGAGGTATTGGAAAGATAACTTCAAGGGATACAACTTTCATGCTAACAATGTTTTCCCAATCAGCTCCCAAATATGTCAAAAATTTCAATAAAATTGACCTATCTCATTCATCTCATTATTTTTTAGTCATTTGGAGCAGTTTCGGTGTATTAGTCATAACTTCCTCATAAGATATTGAAATTGAGTAATTTTTCTTCCATTGGTTTCATGATCTACAACTACTTTTATATTGAGCATGTTTTCAAATTAGTCCATTATCCATGTCAAAATGTAATCACAATAATCTATTTTTCAAATTCAGTATTTTCACTTATGAAAGATTACCATAGCCCTCTTTTTAGATAAAATATTTCAAAACTCCTAATAACCACTTCCCACACATCACATACATGAAATAAATTATATTCATAATATTCACTACCTCATTTAAGGTCAATTATCAAAAATCACTTACTCAGTTGTTTTTAACTGAATTTTTTGCTATAAATGACTACATTTTTTGCTATAAATAACTCCATAGCCCATTTTCATTCCAAAATGCATCCAAAACTAAAACCAATGCTTCATACACATTACAATACGTATGATGACTAGTTTAGATCCTTTGTATAGCTCAAATACATTCATTTGCTCAAATTCACCTATTGAGTTCTTTTCACATAACTTCCAACGTAATAGTTCAAAATTCTAAAATTATCTCAAAATTTTGATTCAATATCTCATAGACATCACATTATACATAATAATTATACTACATGGGTCATTCAAGTCATATGCATGACTTTACTCAAACTGATTACTTGGGCTCATGTCACTCCATTTAGTCTTACATAGCAATTTCTTTATAAAATACTGTGTATCACCTCAATTCCTTTACTGAATTGTGAAAAATTTTCCCAAATTTCAACAACATAGGTGTTACAACTAGTCATTTGCCTTCATTTTCAGCTCAACTTGCCCACTTTTAGGGTGGGGTTACTCAAGTCCCATTCTAGGACACCTTTACATTTCTTTATTCCTTTTTCTAAATTATAAAATTTTAATGCCATTTCCATCAAAAATTCAATAGAGTTTCCCTTGAAAATATCAAAATCCACTCCTGAATCAAATATAACAATTTGAATTAATAAATATAAAATAATGTTCTAAATTGGCCCATTTTTTCCACAGCTTAGGACCTATATCACATCATTATGGCACTACACCTTAGGGGAAACATATCATGTTGTCACAATATTATACATCATTTTCTAAGACATGCCAATCTATTTCTTTAATAAATTAATTATAATTTTACATAATTATACAAATTCACATTTTAAACAAATATACAATGGGATTCTAATCCCAACATTCAATCATATCATCCAAAGTTCTTCAGTCTTTCTTAGAAATCCTTTGCTTGACCTGTCAACTAAAAATTTAAACAGGAAGGCATAAGTCTGGGCAACTTAGAAAGTAGACAAATGTGTTCAATAACAATTAATCTACAATTATCATATTTCATATAAAATAATCAATATCCATCATTATAAATAATTATGTATGGATATATGTTCATCAATTAATACCAAATAAAGAATTTCATGTTATTTCCATCCAATCAATCGAGCTCATATTGAACTAATCTTCAAATTAATTATACAACAAGGGGATATTCACTATCCCTCACATTGGACATCTAAGCTGAACTAAATATCAATTATTCTAATCTAAGGGATATCAATTATCCCTAATAACTAAACAACATCAATCTTAAAAATATATGGGATATCCACTATCCCCATTCAAAGCATACATGCCCGGATTTCAAGCAAAGGGATAAACATTATCCCTAACTATGCAATAAAAACAAATGTCTACTAAACCTCGAGTGACTCTTTATACACTTTTCAAGTTCCATTCCTTTTCATTCTTCTCAGATGATCCTATACAAAGTAGCAATCTCATTCAATAACAAGCCAATTCATGCCCATTTATCAATTTACCATATACTACATCTTCTCTATCTCATTTATCTTATACAAGGTATGAATAATAGTTAAACAATGCAAAAATAGCTTGATTAAAGTTCAAACTCAGCCACTTCATCGCTCATCTAGCTTTTATACAAAAACCTCAGTTAGGTCAATGTCACATGTCTAAATTCATTTATCCAAATCACTCCATACAAATCCCAAAACATTATACATCATGAATTATGTATTTCCCTTATAGTATTCATGCTTAACTCATAAAATTCCCCAATTTTCACTATTTTGAAGAACTCTAATCATACCAATTCATCAATTTTCTTGCTCAATTAAGTTACAAAATATCATTAAGTATGAATTAGTCATTTTCCCATATTTCTAACAGTAAAACCCCATCATCATCTTCCCTAATAATCCATTGTTCATAAATGGGTAAAAACCCTAGCAAAATAAATTTATAATTTCTCATGCCAATCATTATAATCACTTCATAGAATCATTTCCTCTATGATTTCCATGTCAAATGTATCATTTTTCCTAAAATTACATAATTCCCAACACCCTACTTTACAAAATTTCCAAATTTCATATGGGAGAAAGCATGTTACCTTTAATTTTGGACATGTCATCCTCTGTCCCATGAAGATCCAACCTCCAACACATGAACCCTTCGTCAATCATGACAGAACAGAATCTCCCTTCATATTTCGCCATCCAAACTAGAAAACTTAGGCTAGAAGGGATGATGTAAGCTGTATTCTTCTAAAACTCCATGATTTCTAGCAAACAATGACAAGAATCAAGCCTTGGCATGATGGGTTTCAAGATGTGGAAATAAGGGAAGAAGAAAAAGAAAGGAAATGGGATGAAATGGGCTGAAAAGCTCTTTAAAAAATTAAATTTTTAGGTGCTCTGATGCACCACTGGAATGATGCTGGGGTATTGAAAACCTGTGTTGTGGCATCCTATTCAATGTTGCAGCTTTGCATTCTGATGCATCCCCCTCCTAGATTGCCTTGAAAAATCACATTTTTGAGCAATTCCATGGCATCAAAATTCCAATGTTGTGGCATCAAATTTTGATGCCTCAGAATCCACTTACTAGAGGCTCAACCTGATAGCCAGGCACCCTTTTGGCATTTTGAGCATATCTTTCACATATGATATCTAAATGACATGATTATTAAGGCATTGGAAACTTGAATTCAATGTATATCACTTTCATGTTCAATATGTTTTTCAATTAAGGTCACATCTATGTAAAAACGTTAAATAAAGTGACCCAAGTTAGTAATTTTGATACTTTTTACACATATAAAGCAGTTTTTGTGCATTGATCATAACTTTCTTATTTAATATCTAAATCCTATGATTTTTTATTTTTTATCCTTTATTTTTCTCATTTATTTAATTCCTCCTTAATCATAACATATGAACATAAAATATTACACAAAATTTATAATAATGTCCTCAAATAACTAGATTAAATCACATTTTAATCAGCCCATTCCCATGTATATCCAATACTTATACTTAAATAATAGCTTAATATTTTTACAAATTCTTCATTAGTTCACATTCATCATAACCTTGGCAATATTTCACAACACTTTCCAAATTTCACTGCCTTGGGTGTTACAATCATACACATCACTAATTATCTAGTTTTTAGTATGAGTATGTATGAACCTCCAATCTTTGGGAAGAGATGAGTTACCTTCCTCATTTACCTCCATTGTGGATGGTCCAGCTTCATCCATTATTGTCTGTGATTATGGAGCTTAACTTTAGTTTCTCCACATTTGTAATAAGCTTTTTTATCTCATCATCAAAATCACTAGTTATTTTTATGAAGTCAGTATGTTCATCAAATTTGACATGTATAGATTCTTCTAAAATCTTAAGTTTTAAGTTGTATACTCAAAATGCTTTGCTAACAAAGGAATAACCAACGAATATTCTTTGATTAGATCTGCTATCAAATTTTCTAAGGTTTTCCTTATCATTGTTAAGAACAAATCATTTGCAACCAAAAGTATGGAAATATGAAATATTTAGTTTCTTGCCATAAAATAATTCAAATAGAGTTTTGTTAAGTACGGGCCTAGTGAAAATTCTATTGATAATGCAGCATATGGTGTTCATTGCTTCAGCCCAAAAATATTTAGGCAGATTATATTTACTCAACATAGTCCTTGCCATCTCTTGCAATGATTTATTTGCCCTCTTCGCTACTCCATTTTGCTGGGGTGTTCTTGATATAAAAAAAGTTCGAAGAATCCATTGCTTTCACAAAAATTTATGAACCTGTAATTTTCAAACTCTCCACCATGATCACTCTTTATGGTAATAATATAAGAGCTTTGTTCATTTTTCACACGCTTGGTAAATACTTCAAAGATTGAAAAAACTTCATCTTTGGAGGCTAGAAACATTACCCAAATGAATTTACTATAGTCATCCATGATGACATATGCATAATGTTTTCCTACAAGGCTTCTAATTCTTGTTGATCCAACTAGATCCATATGCAGCAACTGAGGGGTTTTGTTATGTATGCTTCTTTGTTTTAAATGACTCATTTGTTTCTTACCTTTCAAGCAAGCATCACACAACCTTCCTTGGTCAAATTTAAGTTTGGGTAAGCTAACAACCAGATCCTTATTGTATAGTCTTTCAATTAGTTTTTTGTTGGCATGTCCTAATCTTCTTTGCCACAACATGGATTCATCATTGTTAGAAATAAGATACTTAGCTTGGATATCAAAAAGATCAACCATATATACATTTCCATGCCTTCTACTAAGTACTATAACTTAATGAGACTTATCTAAAACTGAACAAAATTGAGATTCAAAAACAACCTTATAGCATTTATCACCAAACTGACTAACACTTAGAAGATTGTGTTTAAATCTTTCTACAAGAAATACATCTAAAATTATGGTAGATGGTGGTTGACCGACCTTACAAATCCCAACCACTATACCTTTTCCATTATCTTTAAAAGTCACTAATCCACCAGATTTCATTTTTAGCTCCATGAATAGCCCCATATTTCCTGTCATGTGTCTTGAGCAACCACTATCAATATACCATGTGTTGTAGCTTGTGGCTCTCAAACACACCTACATAGACAAGATTAAGTTTTAACTTTTGGTACCCATTTGACAATGGGTCTAGGTGGGTTAGTGGTACACATTTCTTCTTGGGTGCCACTATTCTAGTTGATGGAGACTGAGTTACGTTTAGGGCATTATTTTCAGCCTTGACTTGCTCAAGTTCATTGATGGCATTTTGATTACTCTTGAGATTAGAGTTTTCCTCCTATAATTTTGAGCATTCAATGGTAATTTTTGTAAGCTCCTATTAGTCTCCTTGTATTTGTTTTTCAAAATCATGAAGTCTAAGTATAGTTCACCTAACATCTCCTCATGATTTGGAGTTTCAGTGTCAGAGGTTACCTCATCCTCATGGATGACCATGAAGCTAATTCTTATGTGGAATTCATTATGAACATCTCTCTTTGGCTAAAGCTGACTAATCTTGCTTCATTTTCTACATCCTCTTCACTTTCATTCTCATTCATCATATTCTTTGGCATTTCCCATGTTGCTAGAGCCTTCTTTTTCTTCTTAAATTTTCTGTTGGTTTTGTTGTTGGTTTTGTTGTTCTTGTCAAAATAAGAGTTGTATTTCTTCTTTTGCTAATCGCTTTGCTTCTTTTTAGGTTCTAGGTAGTCAAACTTCATGTGCCTAGTCTTCTCGCAATTGTAGCTCATTAGAAATTCTTTATATTTGTCTTTTCTTCTTGAATCATTTTTTGAATTACTTCTAAATTTCTTCTTTTTCAACATGGACTTAAATCTTTGTTGTCATGTTCTCATCATCATGTCCACTAGTTAATGATTCACTTTGGGAGTTATCAGCTTCTGACTTAGCTCTAAGGGCTATTGTCTCCTTACACTTAAGATCTTTTGTAGTTTTCTATTTCATTAATACTTCATGGGTCATGAAAGAACCCATGAGCTCTTCTAGAATCATCATATCCAGGTTCTTTGCTTCTTGGATCACTATTACTTTAGGCATCCATTGCGTGAATGATGATCTTAGTATTTTCTTCACCAACTTGGGTTATTCATATTTCTCTTCTAGATTCTTTAGCTCATTTGTTATCTTTTGGAATCTTCCAAACATGTCTTAAATTAACTGTTTCCTTCATGTTGAAAGATTTGTATTCTTGCACAAGAAGATTCATTTTATTTCGCTCACTTATTTTGTTCCTTCATGGGCAACCTACAGTTTGTCCCAGATTTTCTTGGCAATATCATAAGAGGAAATCTTATCAAACTCAGAGGGTGTAAAGGCACAATAAAGGCAGTTCATTGCCTTGACAACTCTTTCAACTGCTTCGATGTCCTTAGTGGTATACTTGTCTTCTATATTTAGGACAATCATCCCTTCTTTGATTGTTTTCCACAGTTGATAACTTGTAGCAATCAAGAAGTTTTTCATTCTCATCTTCTAGTATCCATAGTTTGTGCCATCAAGTAGTGGGTGTTTGGAAGTGAATTGACCCTATAGTTGAAATGTTGTGAAAGTAGCTGGTCATTAGGATCTCTTCATAAGTTATATAGATTGGTATGTAAGAAATAACAAGTGAAGTCTACTTTGAAAGTAATTGTTGGTCCCTAGCTAATGCTGGCTCAAAGGGGGTCGGGTGGGTGGGTGAATTGAGCCTTTAAAAATTTTGGCCAAGTTCAAAAGTAGTGTTGAAATAAAATAGAAAATATTACACAACACACTAAGATAATGATTTTTATAGTGGTTCATTTTTATAGTGGTTCAACCCTTAAGCTGATACAAGTTAGCCTCTCTTGCTAAGCTTAGGTTCCAATAACATTTGCTAGTTTTCAAGAAAACCAACAAACTTATACAAGTTATTTTTCAAGGCTCACCAACAACTTATACACATTAGTTTTCAAAGCTCACTAACAAACTTATACAAGATAGTTTTCAAAGCTCATCAATAACTTATACAAATATTAGCAAGTTTTCCTACTTACTGTTCACCATAAGATGCAAGCCCCTTACTTGCAAATAAGAAAAACAGAATTGAATGCCTCTTGATAGGTAGCATGTACGAAGTGTAGTGATGAAACTCAATAAATATAGTAGTAAAAAAAAATAAAGATTAGACTCCAAGTGTTGTTGAATGATTTACTTTGAATGCTTGTTAGAATTTAGCACAATGGAAGTAATCTAGTGAAAACTTTAGTAAATGCTTAAGTAAACTTTTTCTTATTTCTTAGCTCTTTCTTAGCTTTTCTTTCCCAAACATTTGAATCTTCCTTTTATAAGTTATAGAAGCATCTTTGCTGCAATGATCATTTTTCACAACTTTATGACTGCTTGAAAAAGAAGATTTAAAGTTTCTTTAGGTTTTTCTTCTTCTGTTGAACTTCTAATCTTCATCTACCTATCAATTATCATTGTGTATTTAATGTAGAACTTTAGAGGTTCTTCTGTTGAACTTCTAAGCTAGTGGCAATAACAGAATTTAGCACGATTCATCATTTTAGATTCTTTTGAAAGCTGAATCTAATTTCTAATACTTTTATTAGTTATGTTTTTGCTTTCGAGAAACTTCTAAAGTGTTTATTAATGATTGAATTTTTGTTTCTAATGAACTTCTTAATTCTTGGATTTTTGAGGATGCCTTTGAGGAGCTTCTGAGCAACTTTTGAGGTTTTTCTGAAGTTTGCATTTTGCCTTGATGTCTTCTTAAATCTTGGCTTTTTAAAGATGCCTTTGAACATCTTTTGCATACTTCTAAATATCTTCTGAGTGTAGAAACTTCTTCTATTTTCATTCAATATCATACTATTGATCTTCTATTAAAATTCTAAAACTTAGAAGCTTTTTTGAAGTTCAAATTCTGATGAATTCTGATTGACATTCTGCATTACTTCTGAGTTGTTTTTGAATGCATAGGCTTCCTTTGAACTATTTTTAAGGTTCTTGCTACTAAACTTCTGATTGTAGAAATGTCTTCTGAGTTACTTTTGAGCATATTCAGAAGTTTTTATTGATGAACTTCTCATTGCAGAAACACCATTCTATATTTCTTCTGCATTACTTCTTATTCCATTTTGAGTGTATTCAAAAGTTCTTATTGATAAACTTCTAAATACAAAAATATCATTCTTCTTAGGGCATTTTACTTCTAAGGTGATTCTGGAGAGCTTCTGAACTACCTCTAAAGCGCAAGACTACCTTGGCATTAATTCTGAGATTGTACTTTGTCTCTAAAAGAAATTCTGACTTATTTCTGAGATGGTTCTAAAGTAGCTCTAAATACTTCTAAACTTCATGACTTGTTTCCCAAGGAATTCTAATTCATCTCTAAAAAACTTTTGAGTAGTTCTAAATAGCTTCTTAGCCCCATGCCTTATCTTTGAAATGCTTCTAAAATGTTCTGAATTTCTTCTTAGCATTTTTGAAATACTTTTGAGCTTCACACCTTGTCTCTGAAGTGCTTCTAAGAATTTCTGAATTGGTTCTGATAATTTCTTTCTGAATACTTCTAAATGATTTTTACTTGAGCATCTTTTTAAATTATCTTCTTTGTATGATGTCTTAATAATATATGCTTTAAGCTTAATAATTACTCTCCTTAATTTATTTAAAAAATTAATGTTGCATCACTTAGAAAGTAAATAGTTAGTAGCTTCAATCTTCACTCACATGTTTGCTCATAATCAAAACTTAGCTCCTTAATTACATTCATCATTAAAATCAAGTGAAGTAGGAGGATTATACTCAATAGAGAGAGCTTGTTAGAGAGGCAAAGCTTATCATAGATGGTGGGATTCAGAGTTTGCAAGGAAATAGTGGAACTTTTTAATTGGTTTTTAGAATTTTTATTGGACTACAGGAGGAATGGCTATTGTGGAGAGTGGTGGGAGTGGAGGTTGATGAACAGGGGAAATGGGGATTACATTGGATTTCGTCAAGTAATTCAAAGGAGAAGGAGAGATTTTGGGGGGTTTGGTAAGGGAGAGAAGAGGGAAAGATGACAAAATTGCAAGAAAATTCATTGAGATTACCCTAGCCTGGGTGTGGTTAGGGGCATGTTCAAATCATTTTATGGCTTTCCAAATCAATTATAGGATGCACATCAGGCTTATGATTAATTTATCTCATCTTTTATGGTATATTACATCAACTATCTTCATATACAATATCTATCATGGTGGAAGTGATTTTCTAAAGTTTGTTTCCATTTATGTTCTCTATTGGTTCAACAAAGCTAAGAAACATTGAATTCTCTTAATTGATTTTTGACAATCACCTTTTAGATTTGGTATATCTTTGGCTAGATGCAAAAATAAAATATTGTGGGCAAATCATTTTTCAAATATGTAGTTTCTTTTTTATCCTTTTGCTGAAAATGCATGGCTATGACAAATGCCTTCTAGGTCTCATGATTTGAGAAATTTTATCATTACAGTGGCAAATGGTTGCAAGACTAAATGGTTGTTGAACATACTATCAAGTTTAATTTTGATCATGAATATTCTTAACCAAGTATGTTTTGATGATGAGCAAAGACATAAGTGAAACATAAAGGTACTATCAATTTATTCTCGAGCATATTGAAGAAATATTATCCCATACTCCACTTGAGAATAATCCTAATGATGATCAAAGGAAGAAATAAAGTTAATGCTCATGAAAAATAAGTATATAAATTTTATATATACTTGAAACAAGAAAATAGAAATCTTAAAGTCTTCAAAGCATGCTTCGAACCCAATAGAAACATCATCAAAGACATCAAGACATACTTTAGAGTTAATTGAAAAGCCTCAAAATTAATTGAAAAGCTTTGGAGTTAGTTGGAAAGCTTCAGAGTCATCACAACATGCTTCGAAGTCATCATAAGCACACTCAGAGTCAACAAATAAGCTTCAGAATCATCATAGCAAGCTTTAAAAATAAAAGACAAGTTTCAGAATCATCATAGCACACTTTGGAGTCAACAGGAAAGCTTTGAAATTGTCATAGTATGTTTCAGAGTCATTACGGAAGTTTCAGAGTTGTCATAGTACACTTCAGAATTAACAAGACATACTTTGGAGTTAATTAAGAAAGCTTTAGAGCTAATCAGACACATTTCAGTGTAAAATAAATATGCTTTAGAATCATGGAGTTACGCTTTAGAATCAATCAGACCTGCTTTGGAGATATCAAAATACGCTTTGGAGTTAGCTAGCAATCTTTGAAGTTAGCAAACAAACTTCAAAGTCAACAACCTTACTTCGGAGTCTTTAAAACCTAACTTTGGAGTCAGCAACCTTACTTAGGAGTCAGCAAGCAAACTTTGGAGTAATCAAATAGTGCTTTGGAGTTACCTTTTCTGAAGCATCAAAAGTTCAAAAAATCCAAACTCTTCTTTACAAATATCTGTTGCAATTGAGATGGTTTACTGTCATTCCGGAGAATCAATCAAAGTATTCAAAATTATTCAAAGGATATAGTTGTCCACTTGTCACTTTAGAGTAACTGAAGAAGTTGCTTTGGAACATCCGATACTCATGTGAATGTTAAGAAAACTCAATGAGAAAGTTATGGACTAATACTAGATTGTTGCAAAGTGAAACGTCAGATAAAATTTAATGTGAAGAAAAAAATTTTAAACGTTTGAAAGTTTACCATAGTCAGCAATGAAAAAATCTCTTTTAGCCTATAAAAGAGACATTTAGATGCAAAAGAAAACAAAGAGAACATATTGAATGTATTAAAATACATAGAAGCTAAAGTTTTGAGCATTCAAAATCTTATGGCTACAACTCTGTCAAAGCTCTCAAAGTCTAAATTGCTTCTCAATCAAGGAGTTTGAATCTTTTACTCATATTCCTTATTCATTTGCTTAAAGTTTTAAACTTATGTACAAGTTTGCCTAAGTAATAGACATTAATCTATGCACTTATTTTTAGTGTTTGGTAACACTAGTAGAGTACTTCGAGTTTATGTATTAAGATAAGCAAGTAGGAAATTTGCTGAAAGGATACAAGTTCATTGGTAAGCTTTGAAAACCAACAAGTTATAAAAGTTGCTGGTTAGCTTGGAAAAATAGTAAGTTGGTTGGTAAGCTTGTGGGAAAACCAACGTGTATTTGATTAGGTTGGTCAGGGTATTAGTGAAACCTGAGATCAGTAGAGGAAATTAAGTCAGAGAAGTTGAGTAGGAACCTAGGAATGGTCGAACCACTATAAAAATCTTGTATTGTGTATTGTACAATTTGTTCTATTTATTCATTCAACACTTTAATCATTTGATTTGGTCAAAAGTTTTTAAAATCTCAATTCACCCCCCCTCATGAGCTACCATTGTGTAAGGGACCAACAAGTGGTATCAAAGTAGGCTTCACTAGTTAAAGTTTGATTACCAATATATTAACTTGTGAAGAGATTCAAATGGCCGGTATGTTCCGTAATACATCTGTTGAAGGACAATCCACTTGCAGACCTCCTTTATTTGATGAAACCAATTATGGGTATTGGAAAATGAGAATGCAAAATTTTTTTACTACCACAGATTACTAGTTATGGCTTATAATAAAAAATTGAAAGAATGTCACTAACACTGAAGACAAATACACTCAAGAAGATATAAAAGCATTAGAATGTAATGCTAAGGCAAAGAATTGCCTCTACTGTGCACTAACTTTTTCTGACTTTGAAAAGATTTTTGCATGTGATTCAACTAAGGAAATCTGGGACAAACTTAAGGTAGCACATGAAGGTACAAATTAGGTAAAAGAAACTAAAATAAATCTTCTAGTACAGGAATATGAAGCCCTCTCAGTGAACAAATCAGAAAACATTTCTGAAACATTTGGAAGATTTCAGAAAATTGCCAATAGCTTAAAGAACTTAGGAGAAAAATATAAAGAGTCTAAGCTAGTAAAGAAAATCTTGAGATCTTTGCCTAGGTACTGGATGCCCAAAGTGACTGCTATACAGGATGCGAAAGATCTAACAAAGGTAACAGTAGAAGGACTCATGGGATCACTCGTGACCCATGAAGTCCTGATGAAACAAAAAGCTCCAGATGAAGCCAAAGACAAGAAAACAATAACTTTACAAGTAGAATAAAAAAATGAAGAATCTTCAGAAGAAGCCTCAATCAATGAAGATGATGAGGATATGGCAATGATAACCAGAAGATTCAAAAATATGCTCAAGAAGAAACAATTTGAAAACGATTCTAAGAACTTCAAAGTAAAGACAAGAAAAAGGAAGTTTAAATCTATTATAATTGCAGCAAGCCTGGGCATATGAAATTTGACTACCTAGAACTAGATAATAAGCACTGAGATAAAAAGAAAAGGCATAACTCTTACTTTGACAAAAAGAATATTTTTAATAGTAGAAAATTTGGACAGAAGAAGAAAGCTATGGCTGCATGGGAAATGTTAGAAAACATGATGCAAGAAAGCTCAAGTGAAGAATAAGTAAAAAATGAAGTGCAATTCAGCTCACTCAGCTCCAACAAAAAAGATCAAGAAGAGTATCACATATGAATAAGCTTTATGGCCATCTACAGTGATGAGGTAAATTCAAAACCTAAAATTTTTTATATTGAAGAATTATTAGATGAACTATATTTAGATTTCAAAATATTAAAAGCCAAGCATAAGGAAACTAAAAGAGAACTTTGAAAGAACTATTAATGAATGATCCAAATTAAAATAGGAAAATACATTGCTCAAAACTAATCAAAATATAAATATAGAACTTGAGCAAATCAAAGCAGAAAATCATGCTCTTTGAAGAACCTTAACTACTACATTATTTAAACTTAAAATAAAGAAAAACATAGGAAACCAAAGAAAAAAATTATAAAAGAAAACTAGAACCCAAACAAAATATGATTTGGATTCCTAAAATAATTGCTAAAGTTGTAAATACAACAAGATATCCAAAAAATAGATTAGTAACATATAAAAAATAATAGGTGCCAAAATATTCTGCTACTAACCCACTTGGACTAATTTCTAAATGGTTACCAAAAGTTATAGCTTAATTTTATTATTGCAAGTATGTTTAAGAGCCACAAAGAATAGCAAGTGGTACATTGATAGTGGTTGCTCAAGACACATGACAGGAGAAAGAGAGCTGTTCACAGAACTAAAAGCTAAAACTGGAGGAATAATTATGTTTGGGGATAATGGAATAGAGTGATTGGAATTGGTAAAATTGGCTAACCTCCCTCTGTTACAATTTCAAATGTTTTACTAGTAGAAGGATTAAAACACAATCCTTTAAGTGTAGGTCAATTTTGTGATAATAGTTATAAAGTTGTATTTGAATCTCATACTTGTTCAATATTAGATAGTTCAACTTCAGTTTTAGTACTTAGAAAAAGACATGGAAATATATATTTCATAGATTTAAATGATATCCAAGTCAAATGTCTTGTTATAAATAATAATGAACCAATGTTATGGCATAGAAGACTAGGACATGCTAATAAAAATCTGATTGAAAGATTATATAATAAAGATCTAGTTGTTGGCTTACCGAAACTCAAATTTAACAATAAGTTATGTAATACTTGCATGAAAGGCAACCAAGTAAAAGAATCATTCAAGTCAAACAAAGAAGTATACACAACTAAACCCCTTTAGTTGGAACAATAAGAACAAGA
>JAYJMB010062764.1:7408-26044 GCA_036873735.1 Pouteria campechiana | reverse complement strand
CACACACACACACACACATCCACACGCGCAGGCATACACAACCCTTGGGATTACTCCTTTTGAATGTACTAAACAATATTAGACAGACCTTCTACCATTACATATAACAGCCGTATGTGCTATTATAGCCTCCAAAGAGCCCCTGTAGTAAAATCTTTTTCTTTTGAAAATTGGAGATCGCACATTTGATCATAAAGTCACCTTAAATTTTGCCTTTTGATATTTGAGAAACATAGTATAGTCAGTTTGCCATAGATTTCTCTTCGGATAGAGTACTGTGGGAATGAATGAAACTATTTTAAGAAGAAAAATAAGGATCTAAAGAAGGACAGTAATGGCTGAAAATCTTATGGCACCTGGTTCCTGACCACAACAGTTAAAATTATAGCATTTTTTGATAGCATGCCTTTTCAGAACCATGATAATGGTAACACAACCTAAACATTGCATGTGCTTTACATTAACATGTATTTCATCAAACAAGATGGCATTATAGTGCATTTATCTTAAAGAACCAAGTTCATGCTGACATCATCTCAAGTATAGGTATTTGTCGTTATTGAATGTTGAAAGGGTGGACAGTAATATGGTTGATCTATTACGAAGCTCAAAAACACGTACATTGAACACAAGTAGTGGATGAATTTAACTCACTAATATCTTTCATATATTCAACATATTCAAGGTATGCCCTAAAGCAACTTGCAATCTCTTTTGCATACAACACTTTTCTCTGCCTGTGTGAGGCTGGGGCCAGGTTGTGTGTGTGTGTGTGCGCGCACGCACGTTTCAGCTACAGCAGATGATGATGATGATGTGACAACAGCGATATTTTAGTAAAGTTATATTTAAGTTTCTGTTATCAATGCTTTTCATATGTTCTGATCAATTAAACTAAGTTGAACCAAGCTGCTGTGGGATGGTTCACAGAAGTCCAACCAAACCGCTGACCTCACCAGAATAAAAGACTAAATATCAATGAATCAGTTAGCAGCATACCGTCCGATAAGCAAATGAAGTCACATGGCGACCCCCAACATGAATGTGGTATCCTTCCACCCCAGCACGTATTGTTAGGACAAACAGTCTACCCTCCACAAAAGGGAATGGCCAGGTCATTTCCGGCTTCTTTGCACGCCCTATAAACCTTCTCAACCACGATGTTGTCCTGGATTCTTTTGAATCTACAATATCATCACGTATCCATTTCTCGCATTTTCCAAATCCATCAACTGTGCAGCAAAATAAGCAATTTTTAGCCCAGACAGAATATATTATGTAATTAAGACACAAGAAAAGACAAAGAATGATCAATATTTTTTAAAATGAAACACGGATTGGTTAAATGCATGACCAGCTCAAGTGGCATCCATAGAAAATGAATTCAAAAAGAAAAGAAAAGAAAAGAAAAACACCTGAAGGGCATGTGAAAAGATAGGTTTGAACATATCCTTTCCATCATCAAGCCTATCTTTTTACCCAAAAAGAAAGGTTATTTATTTTATTTGTATTCACTGCTTTGCTGACATCATTGTCACTTCTATTGACAATTTATTCCTTTGCCTAAGTAATTTTAAAAAAACAATAATAACGCAATGATGATCCTTCATCATCCAAAATCCCATCTTCACCATGCATCCCCAGTAATTTTAGGATAGGTTCACATATCTTCATTTTGCCGATATATTTCCGGTGTCCTTAATAAACCACTTTATGGCTGCTTTGCAAGAATAACACCCATGGATGATAGTTCCATTCGTTAAGTGAACTATCATTAAGTACTTGGTAAGATGGAGACAGAATAACATGAACATGACTCTAACCATCTTTCTAGATTGTCTAAGCAAAATCTTTTAGAAACAAACTTCCATTATATAATTTCATTTTCCAACATGAAATACTTCTTCTCATGGTTAAAGGCCTTCATTGTATTCTTTTCTTGAACAGAAAAAAAAAACACTATTTGAAGTTATGAAATATGAAATAACTATTGGTAGCCATTGCTTGAAAAAACTATATGAACATTTCTATAGGTGATAAATAAAACCATGCAAGATTTTTTATTTTTATTTTTTTATGGTTGATAGGACTTCATTTTCTATCACGACTGGTAACATTAACTACTAATGTCTGGCCATTCAAAAAGGTCAAAGACATTATTAACCATGGAACAAACATGGCTTACCCATGTCGTCGTCATCCTTCGAAGGTATTCCATCACATCTTTGAGCTATACCCCACTGCATCCTATAACATGTGTTGTGCTCAATTACAGGCCTCTGGCTCCAATCCCCCTTCAACCGGGGATTCAAATGAAGAATTCTGGGTGGATCCTCACCATCCACAGCCTTCAGCCCCTGCAACTCAACTTGAAATTGAGAAACATGAACCACACCATTCCCCCGTTGCAGCTTCAAAAGCTGAGGCACATACTCCCTGTGAGCAATATGTGGTGTCCCAATCACTGTTATTGATGAACCCGCTGCAAGCCCACAAGGGAGAAACATTATATGGTCTGCCTTCGCCAGCTCTGCCCCACTCATTGACACTGAAGAAGGGCATGCCTCAGCCTTGGCCTCAAGCAAGGCAGTCTGATTTATCTCTTGCAATTCTGAACTCTTCACCTCTTCCCATGCCGTCAAACCCAATGTCCATGACTCATTTGTCATCTTATCAAATTCTGAAACAGCAACTGTCTGATTCCTTCTCATCATCATGCCCTTCGTTTCTCGCCCATAGTGGTGCTGAAGGGGCACAACCTGCTCTGCACGAATCATCAGCTGGGCATTCTGGTTCCTGCTGTCTTGATCCAATCTGTGGTGGAAGGTGTCCTCATGCACAGAATCAGATAAGCTTTTAGGCCGGACCAACACATCCCCATATCCCCCATAGGATCCATCAATGCCAACAAAGCTGTCATCCCCACTCAGCATTGCAGCTATCTCAAGAAACTGAGGCAACTTCAAAGTGATGAAGACAAGGTATAATGCAGCTGCGCCAAACAGAACATGGTACAATCTCCACCTCCGCCCACTCGGTGCTTCGTTCTTAAACCTCTTCATCACATGAAAAGTGTACAAGAACCCCTAATTCCAGACAGAAGTTCGAAATACCTCTAACCCATATTCTCTGAGCGGCATTGCCAACGGCCGCTGAAATCAGAAGAAGCGAAGGAAAATTCCGGACGAACGCGTGGAAAATCCGCCAAACAAACGAACTATTCAATCAACAATCAAAAATAAAATCCAACAGATCTTGATTATAAAATCCACTGGTACAAATCCAACAGCATCACATCAAAGTCAAAAGGGAAATGAAGTAAGGCAGAGAATATCGATTCGATCTCGCCTACCAGCAAACGAAAATACCTAGATATAATGAATTCAAAAAAGAATCAAAAGCCGAAAAATATACTGATTTAACAAGAGAATCGAAAGAATTGTCGAATAACAACCAAAGCCCGGAAACGAAATCTTAGAAGAAACAGAGAGCCCAACAGATTTCTAAAACCTGTATACATCTTCTAAAAGTTCCACCGAACTGCTTCGAAATAAGGCGACATTTCCCAGAGAAAACCCTCCATTTAGGGAAAAGAGAAGGAAGTGCAAAACCCTAGATTTCCATGTGTGCGAGAGAGGAAAGAGTCGGAGATGAAAAATCAGGAACCTCTCGGCTTTTGCAGGGACGAAGAGCATTGGGCGTTTGCCGGGGGGCAAAAGGAGTGGTGGTGCATTCCAGGATCCCGAGGCCCATTCCACTACCTAAAGAAAATTCCGCGAGTAGATTTTAACGGATGAATCGCGGAGAAAATTCCAATTTCGCTTCTTTTGAGATATATCTGGACCATCCATTGTAAAAGGGAAATTTTTTATTTTAAAAAATGAAGAAGAGTAGGTTTTTATTTAACTATTCCTCACTGATTAAAAAAATTATTTTTTTGTGTTTATTTATTTTATTGATAAATTTTAAATATATGAATTGATTTTTTTAGAAAAGATTTTTCAAACTGATGGGTCGGATTTTCTAATTTCAGTAAAAATGGCCCAGTTATTCAAGACCGTCTCTTATAGCTTCTCCTTGCTAGTCGACGCGGCATTTTCTTTGAAGTTTGAAAATTCGCGTCCGCACGCGCCAAATATTTTCACGTGGTTGGCACAGCAATGGAACCGTATCAGATCAGTCTTTACTAAAAATTAGGGATGCGATGTCGAAGGCTTACATGCATCCGGCTGTTGGATCTGCTTTTCAAATGTCGATTTGTGGCTAGAGATTGCTCTTGCGGATGCATGAAAATGAAGTGCATGCTGAGGCAGTTGGTATTAAAGAAAGTAATGCTATAAGTTGAAATTATTTTGTGATCCCAATTGACCAATATCAAATTTTATGTATCATCCAAATTGTTAGATATATAATGTTCCAAGTAATAAAATAAACAACTAAAATTTACCCTAATAAAAGTATTCTATGTTATGATTAGATTATAAATATATGTAGGCTCTTCTTTAGTGTGGCCCACCTTAATATGGATCTTTTTCCTGTAAGCAAAAGTTTGAGCTGAGTCAAACAAAAAAAAAAGGGGTTATATACCATTGTAGCAGTGTTATTAGACTGGACGGGTGATTGAACCGGCCATGTGTCGCTGGGTTCAACTGGTTAAATTCTTTTTTTTCTGAAAAATTTAAAAATATATATAACATGATTTTATAAAATCTAAACTATAGATATTAATTTAAATATATCAGTATTTTATTATAATACTATTTTACTTCACAAATTAATTTTTACAATCAATTAATAATATTCAAATAAGAAAAATCCTATTAAACCGACCTGGTCAGATCAGACCAGTTAACCAGTTCGCGGTCGAACCAGGCTGGTTCCGACATCACGGCATTACAGCTAAAGACTATCCAAAATGAGAGTTATTGAAAAAGGTAGCTATTGCATAGTAAAAGCTACTTAATAATTGACCGGTAGCTATTGCATGATTCCAAAGTCGGATCTAAATTTTATATCACGGACAGCTCGAGACGACAAGAAATGGAAAGGGATAATATGGCAAAATATATAATCCATGATGAAAAAAGATGTGATTAATAAATAAATATATAAATAATGTTGACAACACATATGAGAAAACGATGACAAAACGCTGGTCGCCAAATTCCATCTTTGTCAAAGTTTCGTTGTTTTTCATATGAATGATGGTGTTCACGCCTGTCGCAACAACAATACATTTAAGACAAAATTTATGAGATTGCTTTAGATCTGGATTTATTTTATTTTATCTTTTTAACAACTTATATTCCACAAAGGAAATTGAATAAAATATATAAATTTATTCTCATCTTTCATTGGTTTTCAATTATGAGATTGGAGCTTAGTTTATGGTACAAAAGCAACTCTATCTAAGGAAATTCCATCCATCCTGCATTCAACTTCATTGTTCGTTAATACCCAAATGAAATGGGTAGTGCTGTCTTCACTCCCTGGATTCACCTAAAAATTAGTCATTTAGACTTCCCCAACTCATCGCATTTAGATTCAAAAGGCCTTAATTTAGAATTCCATGGATGCAGGCCAATTACATACTCATGATGGCCCTAGCAGCTTATATTCATCCCAAGGCTACCATCGGTTATAGACTCAAATGGACTAAAATCAGCAATTTCAACTTCGAATCTTAAAAACCCAAAAGGTAACAGAGAAGGAAATCCACAGAATGGCACACCCACCATCACAAAATCGTATTCCATAGATAGGTCTCTTCCAAGCCAGATTCGCATCTGCACAAGCAAATAATCATGCAAGCATTGACATGTTTCCTCATCTGCCACGGCAGTAGAGCTTGTCATGTACGCCCGAGCTGCGCTGAAGACAAAAGGTTAAATGGTGACAGAGAATATACGCTCCACAGGAATGGCTGGTGTCCAGATTTGTCTTAGGGATGCCTGATGAATACAAGGTTTTCGCCCACAATTGTCTTGAGCTGACATGTGCATGGTATATCTGGAGGTCTTCAAAACAATCCAGTCAGCTACCAAGATATAATGTTGTTGTTTTTTTTCCCCTTTTTCTTGGGATTTGATAGTCTTGCAACAGAAAGTCCAACTATTCCATTGCAAATGATTGGATGCCTGGATGCCGTCTCGGACACTACTCGTCTTCATCGAAATCCAGAAGGAAATCAGTTAAGTTTTCTGAATCTTCTATAGCCTCTTCCAATGTCATCGGCTCATCTTTCTTCTTCTTGTCCTGAGAAAGTATGCCCACCCAAGCACAAAAAAAAAAAAATGCAAAATTCAGAACTGCCATAAACATGCGCGTGTATTGCTTGAGCCGTGAGAATAATCATCCAAGGATCCTAGGATTTGATTTTCTCAAAAGAATTACTCAAAAATTATGAAATGGCTACTGCATATATGAAAGAGTTTCATCTCCCATGATTTTGGTAATTGTATGAGAACAATACATTCAATCAGTGTATTGAAGGTCAGCTGCAAATTGCAGTCATGTCAGCTAGTTGGACTATAAGTTTGAAGCAATTCGGTAGTAGTCCCCCAAGAGAACACCAGGAACCATTATCAATTCACTCTTCTGAACTGAATGTTTGCAATTTGCTTCCAAACATGGCTCATATGTGCAAAATATTTTTCTTCTTCAGTCCTAGGCACATAAGAAATTCCACATTCACAAGAAAGCACCTTTGAGTTGCTAAGCTGAGGGGTAGTCTTCAGAACACTCCAGCTGCGCGTAATTTTCTCCTCGGCTTCATCCTCTCCTTCCAGGTCGCTATCCTCCCCTTCATCCTATTGCATATGAATTTAGTCAATAGCAATATGAGGATCAATGAGAGCAAATATTTAGGGCAGTTTTCCAGCACCTGTCCCCACCCCTATGCATGAAAAAAAATACTAATCTGGCATGCTTATAGGAAATCCATGTTCGGCATCATGAGCCTGTAACATAATCTGGCCATTTATGCTGGCAGACCATCATGCAGGTCACATTTGCATGAGAACAATAAGCCCTGCAAAGAAATGCACACTTTGGCCCATCGGCCATTCTCAAAATCTGCAACCTCATCTGTTCATGAAACCTTTAGCCAGATAATTTATTATTGTCTTCCACCTGACACAACTCAGCTTCCTGACATCAGTCAGGGCCAAATGCTGGGATACAGTTAAGAATTAGCAAGCTTCCTATTCAATACACCAAATGTCTAATGAATAGAGGATGAGAGACACAAATTAAACAAATAGTAACTGCAAAACAACTTACGAAAGATGAATGCATGTCAACTCACATCATTTTCTCCAATATCAACTGCTTGTGCCATGGCTTCGTCCATATCGATCATCTGCTTTTGTAGTAACATCAGTAAAATAAATCAATTTGTAAGAGGATAAAATGGTTCCTGACCACGAAGAAGCTCAATTCCTCCAGATAAGTACTATGCAACTCTTGATCAAAACAATGCACAATTGTTGGCCCAGAAATGTCAACATGGGGCATCTTAACTATGCTGTTTGTATGGTGAATTCCATCAAACCATGCCTCACATGTGCCCTGTCTTATGATCCTTTGCCATCCAAATGAAATTCAACAGCAAGCAAGGATAGGAGATCCCTGTTGCTACTGAAACACCACAAGGACTAAAAATTGGCTCCAGCTGCAAAGTCTGGGGTCAGGGCTCCAAGCAAGGCCTATTATTTATTCACTCTTAAAACATTTCATCCATTGCAAATACAATAAGTAAGAAGATGTTCCACTTTTCCAAGAATGTGTTTTGTTTTTCTTACCTCAAGTTGTTCTGTCTTTTCTCTAGCTAGTATCTGCTCAAGTTGCTCCCGTGTTATCATTTTTCCATGCTGAGAAAAAGAAAATTAAGTAGAAAAAGACTATACATGAAAAACATCCATTAGCCAAACCATAAAACAGATCAAAAGGTAATCCACATTGCTGAAGTCTTTCAATGTCCTTTTTGGACAGTGCAGCTTTGATCTAGTCTAATACAATGACCGAATAGTCTTTGTCGTTGTGTCAGGCAGGAGACAAAATGCGAGTCAGTTGAGAAACAGGATATACTTCCATGACAATCTGAGACATAGTCAGGAAACCAAGCCCCTAAATTTTCATAACTAAAACCTCTCAGATAAGCACAATCCCCTCCATCGTATCCCTGGATCAGTTCTGAAAAGCTATAGATTTGGCTTGAACTTGCCTAGAAGGAACTTGGGCAGTCGGGACTCAAGAGCCTTGAAAATCAATTATAATAACAAACCAAATGGCAACTTGCCTTCATCACAGATACAAAATTTCCTTCCCAATGCTGAAGACAAACAAATGGGCCTGCTAACATCATTTCATCACTGATCATTTAAAACTAAGACCATGTAAAAGATGTATAAGATTTTGAAGCCAGTTGTCATTGGTGTCAACTACCAACCTCCTTGAGATAAGACAGCATGCTAGGTGTTGGTTCATGGAAATTCGCACCCCTGTGGTCAATCACTTCATTTGGATCTCGAATGTAATTAATGGTTGGATAAACTGGATCTCCACCCCATACTGCAAAACATCAAGCGCATCATTTAAACATAATTTACAATCACTACTTCATTAGCTTCTAGTGCTGTTTGCAATCACTCAGTATGAAAATTGCTTGCCACAAATAATATAACTAGAAAAATACAGTGAGCTAAGCAATTTTATTGGCAAATTCCATCAAGTTGAATTGCCTAATATTTAAATTTAAATTGTCAATACCATGTTAATGCTTAAATGGCAACAGCAACAGCAAGAATAGTAACAGTAACAATGGTCGGGGGGGTTCAGATTTTGAAATTTTAGTGATATTGACACAATAATAACATTATTTTTTGGCAAAACTGATTGAATTATAAAAATCCAAAATCTCATCCATCACACTTGATAGAACATTGATCAAGTAGTATGACCAGATGTCTTAGTTTCTAGAAATTAAAACAAACAAGAGCAATATTAGAGCAATTTGCAAGAGGAATTGGCAACCATTTGGGAATGGGGAAAAGAGGCAAGGAAAAAAAAAAGAATATGGAAAAGTAGAGGAAAAGAGAGGGAATGGTCTGATGTGATCTAGGGTAATAATTAGAAATAAAGTAAACAAAAACAAAACAGATAGGTTTTTTGTGTGAAAAGATGAAGAATAATGATCAAAAGTAGGGTTGTTAGGTGGTTAAGATGTCAAATCATATTAAAAGAGATGAAAAACTTCTCCACCCTTTTTTCCTTATTTGCAAATGGGTATGAATTCAAGCCACTCATTAGGTGGGGGCATAAACACAATTGCTAGTCAAGGTCAACTTATCAGGCCAGCTACACATGCATATTGGATATAGACTTCTGCACATTCTGCAAATGTTCACTCCAATATCATAAGAATCATCTACTTCTCTACAGTTGATAGTGGAAATTGACAAGCAACCCAGGTCCAGGAAATGGAATCCATACTTTCCTTTATCTGATCCTCTCTCATGCGCATCACCAAAGGATCACGGCGAATACGTAAATCAGTCCCCATCATGATACGATATTCCCTATCTGTTTGATGCTGGAACATCTCAATGAGTTGGGCATTCTCATCTTCACCAGTCTCTTCAAAATGTTTTTGCACAGCCTCATGCGAAGTGTCCCTATCCCATGCTTTAACCCATTCTGAGTAGTATGCTAGTGGACCAATTCTTTCCAGTCTCTCTTGTTCTGCTTTTAGTCTGAATACAAAGAAAATCAACCAAAATCAAACCGCAATAAATTTTATTATAAGAGAAGTTCACCTGCACAACATTCCATGTTCACCTGTCATACATAAAAAATGGAAGATTTCACAGGAAATAGGTAAAAAAATTCTTATCTTCGTACATGTTAAAAAAAGGCATTTTTCAGTTTCAAAATTAAGGACAAATGAATTGAAGGTATCAAAGACATCGTGCTCAATTTTCCATGCAATATGTTTTGGCTCAGTTCCAAAGTAATTGACACCCAGAATAATCAATGCTTTTTAAAAAAAAAATTAACAAAAGAACATTGTAGATACCAAGCTAATCCATGTCAGCAATTTTAATCCTCCCTTCCACAAAAAATACAAAATAGTTGTTTAGAAAAACTAGAGCACAACCAGCCAAAATTGTTCCTATAAGTGAGTTTGAAGAGCTCTTTACCTTTCTTCTTTGAATACATGCCGTCTTGTCCTAGTGAGAGCACATTCAGTTTCTGTTGGTTCCTTCCCATAAAGCTTTATCTGCCCTGTCTCTGCCATTGCCTTAGCAAATGCCTGCAGACCACCAAAAAGTTATATTTGGAATCCACAGTTGAAGGTGACTAAACGATAAGTAACTTTCTTTTTCCTTTCTTTCCTTTTCCTTTTTTCCCTTTTTCCATCTTTTTTTTCTCTTTTCCTATTTATTTTTTGTTTTTCCTAGGCATGCTTTCAAAGGCTTCTCAATTATTGTCCCAGAAAATGACCATGAATGCTAAATTGGGAAAATTGCTTGTAAACTATTCTTTTTTTGTATGCAATGTTCCATACATGTAGTGTTAATGGTTCCATAAGCCAGACTTTGACAAGCATTCATCTCCCCCACATTGGTGAAATAATTTACATCTTGATCAGAGCCCCAAAAATTAAGAAAAAGATCAAAGTATTATAATCTAGGAGATCTTTGGGAGTATCTGACCCAGTTTGATGGTTAAAAACAACTAACAATGGACAATACATAGAGGGTCCATGTCTAACATTGACAAATCACGACTCACCCTTTCAACACTTGGCTTTGGCCGTTGCCACCTAGACCATATGCCCTCGTCAGGTTTTCGCCAATTCCACCAGAGCTCTTCACTTGAAAGAATATTCTCTATGGGTTTCTTCTTATCTGGATCAATAAAGGGGTGAGGGCGTCCGAGTTTCTTGTCTAATTCATATGGACTGCAAACCTCTTTCTCTGGTTCTGTCTGATAAACAACATATTCTGTTGAGACATCTTTAGGCTCCTCAGAGGTATCATCCGATGTTTCAAGTACAGAAGAGTGAGAAGGAGGGTCATTTGAAACAACATTAGGATCTGAAGATCCAGAGGCAGCCACACTTCCCTTATGTTTCTTCCTTCTGCTACCAGGATTTTTTCCATATGAAGGCTTCCCCTCTGACTTCCCAGTTGGTGCAGGAGCTCTTGCAGCTCTCACCCTGCTGGCAGTGCCTTCAGGCCAATATTCCTGCCCAGGTATGCTTGCACGAGCACCTGAGGCAGGTTCAAGCTGTCCAGATGTGGAATCCATATAACTGTAGTATGGGGGACGCTCTACTGATACACGTTCAATGTGATCATCCTTCCTAGCACACTTTACACAAGGGAGAGAAATGGATGTCCTTTCTGTGGTTGATGTGACACCAGACAGCGCCTTTCTTACTGGAAAGAAGCGTATAAACGGGGTCTGAACATTTCCAAACCAATATAGTTGTTATTTTTCAATACTGAAAACTAATTAAAAGAGCTTAGAAATTTTGTTTATAACATGACACTAACATTTGAAGGAAATTACTGAACATAGAGTTGACATCAAGCCATATCTCTATTAGGTCAATGAAATGATTATAGAGCTACATGCATGTGGATTTTCAGGTACCATTCAGCCCCAAGATGCTTGAATGGGCATGGATTCAATTTCAGATAGACTGGAAAAAATAATGGAAATAAAGAAAAGGGAATGATTCTGCCTTCCTGCATTGTGCCAATTTAACGGTTGGGATAGTTGGATATTGAAGACTTCTATGCATTGAACGAACCTGGTTTTGTGCATTGCGCAGTTTGCCAACAGCAAAGATGTCACCAGAAACTAAACCCATCGTTGCCCTATCTGCAAAAGAAAAGGAACCAAGCTCGCTTCACCATGCAATTCGGTAATTAAAAGGGTATCCTGACAAATGCAAAAGTACTCTTGTCAAAGCAAAAGAATTGCATCTTGATAAATTCATGTAGTTGCCAGAGATACCATTTTTATCAATTGATTCCCAACTTAAGTCCTCTGCAATATTAAATCAAGTCAATTACGTACACCTCCAAGCATTAATGAAGTTAATTAGAAAACAATCCCATATGGTATCAAGCAGATATAAGATGAGAAGGTGATAGAAAAATGGTGAGAGCACTCGTGAAACAAGGCACTAAATACTAAGTAAAATACAGTTATTTCTTAAATATCAATAAGTTGACTGCAATTTTGTCCAGCAGTCAGCTCAATAGAAGATGAACCTAAGGTAATAATTACTGTAATCCCTAGATGGCAGTATTTGCTATCATCCCTTATAATAGCAAAGATCCACGAAAGTTCAGCTGAAATTCACCGAGCAAATAAAAGCAATCCTTTGAGTTCATGCAAGCCTTTCCATCCTACTCGTGAAGATACCAGCATCTACATTCAATTCTAGATGGACTCGCTATGTCATGGAAAACGCAAGACGGCAAATCCAAATCTACTGACATCATCATCATCATTGAATTCTTATACCAAGTAACGTAAACAAACAATGCATGGCCGATTAAGAAATCCTGCTCAACTAGATTCCGGCATGGCAAACAGATGGCAGAGACAAAAAGTAAGTTAAGGAAAGCCAAAAAAAGGCCATCAGATACAAACATTTAAAAGACAGGCGTTTCAACAAACATTGCTTGTGCATAAGAGAAAATGGACAGAGAAAAATGAAGTGAGAAATTCACTCACGAAGTTGGAGAAATGAGAAATACCAAGTTGGATTTCCAAGCTTAAGATTCCATTCCGGTTTGGAATAGATGAGATTCTCTATAGCTCTGCCGTACCGAAAATCGATTCGTCGCCACGAGCTTCTGCATGCGCAGACTTGAAGATAAGGAAATTGCCCCAAAAGATCCAGCCCGCAGTGCCAGAACAGGCCAGCACCAGGGCACTTGGGAGCACAATCTCTTCCCAGACCATTAGCCCAACCAGCCCAAGTCGCAGGCCGCTTGCGCAACAAACCAGGCCGAGCCTATCCCGTTAGGCCAACATGGGAAATGTGTGAAGATTCATTGCTCGATTATATCTATCTATTTTACTTATTCATGAAAATCCTAATTTTTATTATTATTTCTATTTTTTATCATTAGTTATATCTTTTCTCATTATTCATTGTATTTATTTTATCTTTGTTTACTAATAATTAACATTATCCTCAATCTTACTTGCATTATTCACATAGATGTACTTGACGGAGAGAAATAGTTATTGCCCGCTCAAATATACTACACCCTTTGCTTAATACAATTGAGGATTGTATTTATGGGGGTAAATTGGAGACAAAAACTACTTGTCATGGGTCAATGTTTCTTAATGCCCTTTGTAGTCTTTGTAAAATGTAGAAGATAATGTTGAAATTATTGCCATGCTAGAAAGTGGTAGCTTATGGCATTAGAATTTACAGATTATGCAATATTTGGCTAACAAATAAAAAAATATAAAGATTAAAATTCTTTGGAAATACGAGTAGGACTAGAATATGTGCAAACAATTCATATATAGAAAGTGCTGCGCGTGCTTGGTTTAGCCTCAGGGGTCCGACCAAAAAGGAAATAGAAACAGAAATAATATAAAATATAGATATTTATAAAAATAAAATAAAATTATTCCGAAAGAGACAATTATCCATTCATTGACTTTAAATTCTGTAATTAAATTCATCTTTTTTAATTATTTTTATGATTTAAAGGCAGGTCCATTTAAATTCTGTCTGAAATTTGCTAAGATTATTTTGCTCACCATCAATAAATATTATTTTCTCTCTCCCCAAGTCCATGAAAAGAATAGACCCTGATGTTGTCGTCTTGAGCCAGCCCGGCAGGCAATATTGACGTCGCCGTAGAAGAACATCTGCGCCGCCAACTGATGATCCAAACCGTTGACTACAATCCCCTGCAACGATTACGTCACGGAGAGAAATTAAAATTTGCTGATCGGACGTCCTGTCAACCCGAAAAGGAACGGCCCAAGCAAGCAATTCCCAACTACCCCTGAGGCCTACCTAAGCCCGTGCAGCCACCTCAAATTCCAATCATTGTAAATATTATTCACTTTGGGCACCACAAATCTTGTTGGTATGCAAAGCTTATATAATTTTGTTATGTGAAACTAACTCTCTAACCCAAAAAATGCCTTTGAATGATTTATCATGTTTAACACTTAAACATTTAATCTCAAGTTGTATTCATTTTAAAACCTATGATCTCAAGCTCAGCTAAGAAAGTTGATTTTGAAACTGATATGAATAAAGAACATGGATTTAAATATGAATTATGATAAGTCATTACAATACGTTTTTAGGACCAAAGACTTTGCCCAAAGAAACAACACTATGTGAGCTTTGCATGTTAACACGAATTTAATGAGCTCCAAAGTGAACAATATTTTACATGAACTAAAATGGGAATGTTACAAAATTTATTAAGTTGGGTAAGGTCTATGGGATGTTGCTTATGAGTTATCTCTTAAGTACATGAAGAATCAAAATGAACTCCTAAAGCAAGAAAAGGAAAATGAGAAGACTCTATATGCAACCAATGCGAAACTCATTAAGCCTTGAGATTTATGCGTTAGGGTTGAAAACACAGCCACAATTAAATCCACCATGAGTATAGAATCATATTTAAGTGGTTCGGCTTACCACCTAATCCTCTAAAAAAATTAATTTCAGAAATCACTTACACCTTTTCTCTTATTTTTTTTAATTCCTAATAAAGTAACCTTCATTATGTACCCCTGTCACTGATCAACCAATAAATTTAGGATCCAAAACTGATGTTATTAGAGAATACAAGACACCTAAACCTAATGTCATCATAGAATATAAGACACGTAAATGTACTGTTACGATGGATGACGATCAAACCCTCATCAGCCCATCTTTCTAGTTACGTGTTTACTTCACTGGAAGTTTGCCAATGGGCATTCGAGAGGGGAATTTTTTCCAAGTGTGAAAGTTTCAACACTTTGAAGACCAGGTTGGATGTCCATTTCCCACTTGGGCAGTTGGGCCTGAGAATCTGTGCTGCCAGCTACCCGATATGACATCTATTGTTTCGGGGTTTAGTGTAGACGGACCCGGGACTCGGCCTAATTGGTTTTTGGGTTTTCCCAACGCCACTGGAACTGATCCATTGCCCGCAGCGCGCTCCTCTCCATTCTTAAAGTTTAATTTCTGAATTTCAGGTGCACAAGCAGATTTCTGCCCCGACAGGCCATTTTCACAGGATAATAATGCAATCCTATAAATCTGTCACGAGTCATGACTTGTGATTTGATTCCAATGATTGTCCGAGACAACCTGTGTTCGTTTCATCTCACAAGACAACTGTCATTCATGAAACGTCAGTCATTAGCACTAATTAAGTTAGGTTAGCCCTTAATTATCTATAAAATGCATTAACTAGACCACACACCAGGAATGATTGTCTTCCTTCCCCTACAAAACTCCCCAGCTCTCCTGCCCTCGTCTCGCCCTCCCCACATCGGCCCCTTTGGTAAAACGTATGGAAGATCTCAGTCATCCTCAGAGGTGGGATTGGGATCTACTGCTTATGAATTTTCAGCCAACAAAGAAACTAGACTGATTATCCCAAACTGCCGTTCAACCAACAAAAAAGTACGGGTTATGTAAATTTATAGCATAAATCCAAGAAACAAACACAACTTCCTAATCAGTTTGGGGAGACTAGCGATTTTGACCCACCTGATCGACGGCCCATGTTCACCACATGCTTGCCATCTAAACGCGTGTGGAGAAGGCCAGATGCGGCAGCAGCTGTATCGATGCTTGCTGTCATGTCCTTTCTTGGCTTGTTCCGGTGCCCATCCAAACCACCGATCTCTCTCTCTCTCTCTCTCCTTCGTACAAGTGGGTCATCGCCCAACGACTTGGACTTAATGTATTCATTTTCACGTGACGTGGACGTGACAGCCCACATGGTCGATATTGCATGTGCATGCACACAGATATGCACATAGACTCAAAACTTCATTGTAAAATAGTCCGCCTCCCAAACGTACGCGTCCATCCGATGTAAACGCATTCATGCCAAGGACAGATACGGCAGATATGCTAAGTTGTCGTGATATATGGGGATTATTTTTCACCATCCTGCATTATTGCTACAGGCTGCACATTCCCTACATGTGGGACCAATGACGCAGCATTTCGAACCGTTCATCTGACTATTCCAGATGAGATATCCATACACCCCTCCGCCCTCTGCAAAATATATAATAATAATAATAATAATAAGCAGAGTAAGCTGCTTTAATTATGCGTTGAATTGGAAGTCCGAGTGAGGAGGCTTTCGGGGGATTCCCCATCAAGCCTAGTGAATATATCGTGTCAACGGTCTGGATGACCTAATTATGGGCCGCATGCATCAGGACAGGATGATGATGCCTTGGAAGAAATGATGGCTCTGGGAAGGCGGGCGGAAGGAGAAAGGAGAGAGGGATGGTGTTGCATGCAAGAGAGCAGAGGGCCCCCACCCATTTTTAAGTGAGTGATGGGGCTTGGCTGGATCATGTAGATTTTGATAATGCGAGCAAACCATACCACACCATGGTTTTTATTTTTTATATTTCATTATTAATATTTCTTTGGATGCTGTCGTTGTTGGGTGGCCTACGATATCTATCAAAAGCTCCAGTAAGATCTCGGAGGGGGGCCCATGTGCATTTATTTTTCTCTCAAATCATTCCACTGCCCTTTAGTCATGGTGCTGCTTTTTCCTCTCTTTCTCTCTCCCCCGTTCAATCTTTCAAATCACTTCACCAGCATAAGTAGGATGAAAATATCCCACGCATACGTGGAAAGCAGGAAATTCTCGTATGTAGTCTTGAAATTTGCTGATATTTTATACGTACCCCTCCAATTTTGTGATTTGTATTCATGCTACTCTTAGAATTTGCCGCGTATTTCAAAAATACCGCTTCTCCCGTTGCTTGTCAGAAAGGCCCGGTTAAATCTTGACAAAGTACGAAATAGATTCAAATAACTAAATTAACTGATCTAAGAATTCATTCTCATGTTATTAGTGCTACAATTTCACTGCTAATGTAGACCATGCGAATTTTTGTAATATTATGCGAGATCATGGGTGGACGACATGAGTTTAATGAGATATTTTAATCTGCTATCAAAATCTAATAAACAAGCGTGGACAACATTAAGTACTTTAAAATATCATGCAAATCTCGAGGTTATATACGTGCAACTTTAAAAATTAAAGAGGTAAGCACGCAACATGGACAAATTTCAAAAGGCATACATGCACAGTGCCTGTGGAAGGTCCTCTCAAGTGTTCGAAATCTTCTTTTACCAAGCCATGCTTTAGTAGCTAATCAACTTCTCTCTACCCGATACCTGCACCGTTTGAATGGCGGCCCAGAGGACCATTTTGTGGTCCAGTTATCAAGGTGAGGTCTTTTTATTTTGATTTTATTTATCGTGACCGGTAAACGGTTGAATCAACGTCAATTTCAATCATGACCAATATTAACTCCCATTAAATAATTTCGATCCAATCATAAAAGCAAGCCACGAGCTATCCCACTAATGCCATGGTCTAGGTAAGGCCCACCGCTCTCTCACACCACAACTTTTTCTCTTCCCTTGAAATGATGGGAGCATGATTAGCAGAGAATTACGTGCTAAGGACGCCACCTAAAACGCAACAAAGACGTTAATGAGGTTTCTTAATTGAGATTATGTGTCACCCAAAACATGGCCAGGAAGAAAACAGGCCTGCCTCTCTGTCCCTCCCCCAAATTATTCTTTTGTCAAACTTAGGGGAATGATGAAAAATGTGGGCGTTTTATACTTTAGCGATCATGGGGGCCCCACAGATTTCCCCCTTTTTAAAAAATTTCCCATTAATCATGATTAGTCTCCAGCTTTCAACCTTCCTTCGTCATCTAAATCTCGTGCTTTTCCAAACGGATCATCCGTTGTGGGGCCATCCCCACCCATGATTCCCGATGCCAGCTTGTTTTCACATTCTCTCTTATTTCAGCATGTGGACTCCGCCCACAAACCCACCCACCATGGAATACTGTGGGTGTGGTTTGGCAGTTCCACAAGGTTGCATGGATGGGAGGATATTCAAAAAGGAACATGGAATGGTCATCTCAATGTTTTAGACATACCATCGTTTGAAAATGACATAACAATGTTAGTCATTAAATAAATTAAAAATAATAATTGTAACTATCAATAATGGCAAAAAAGTAGAACGGTTGCAGTAGTTATACTTTGAAATCAACCATTAAAAGATAAAATCTTCTAGTACAAAAGTTTAGCAGGGGTCATCATTAACAATGTAGATTTTTTCATGAAAAAAATTAAAAATGATTAAATATATGCAACCACAATATAGATATGGTTATCATGATAATTAAGATGCTATATCAATATAACAAAGATAGAGAATACCTACACTATTTACTAATAATTTATAGATATTTCGAATTTTTTTAAACATTAATAAATATATTTGAAAATTCATAAAAATAACCATGTCAAATCCATTGATGACTGTCTTGCTAATGTTAAAATTTGTC
>JAYJMB010062753.1:0-26046 GCA_036873735.1 Pouteria campechiana | reverse complement strand
ATATATATATATATATATATATATATATATATATATTATAGTTTGATGAAAGGAACATGAAAGAAAACAAACTAGTTTCACCTGATGGGATATTTTCCTAGCCTGTTTTACTATGGCATTTAAGAAAAGAATAAACTAGTGAGAGAATTATTTGGGAAATGGCAAGAAGTTTTTAAATGGGAAATGGAATGTAGAAAATGAATTTACTTGTATTGGTAGAAAACAAATTAATCTTCCCCTCTTATATCGCAAGGAAAATATGAAAATGAAAAAATAAAATCAGTTTCCTTAAAAATTCTTTCTGCATATTAATACGAAAAGGTTTGACATGTTTGTTTTCAACTGCCGTCTCATTTTCCCTGATTTTTCCCACAACTTTTCTTCTTCTTTAATACTGGAAAAAAAAAACACTGCAGCCCCATACTTGGAATTTCTAAAACCCAAGCCCAGTCAAGAGACATTGGGTGGGCAGAAAGTCCGCCCAAGTTTCATACACCAATATGAAATCATAGGCTAAATGGTCTAGCAAACACAAGCAAATTCACATTCATTACCTCTTGACTCATATAGTTTCATATAGTTTCATGGTAGCTAGAGAGTTTAAATCATAAAAACCGTTAGGTTCTAAATTACAAACATTGCTACAAATTGGTAAAGTTAATTTAAAAACTAAATATTTCTATCCAGCAATTGCATGATACAGACCATGAATCAGTGGGACCTAACTTAGATCCACTGTCACCATTTTTCTGCAATTGGAATGTAACAAAGATGGGAATGTGAATACCTGAAATACCCCAGTCTCTGCATATGTTAGAGAGCTTGAGCAGCTCTTTCTCTTGGGAGCCTGGGTCCAACATCTGGGCCATGTCTATCAGAGGAGCTTGGAGGGATGGGTTGGAGGGATGGCTGGCAGGATCGCGCACATCTTCCCGGATGTAACGGCTTGGAACTTCGTCCAACGCCTCCCGTGCCAGCTCTTGCACGCTCGGCAAGGGCAGAAATCGGTGGATAGTTGAGGTGGCCATGATAGCTGATTGAAGATCGATCGAAGGGGCGAGAGAGCGGGTAGCGAAGAAACTGATGATGTGCGAGGAAGGAACAAAAAGTAGAGAAATCTTTACCCATGACCACACGTCTTTTTGTCCATAAAAGAAAGACACAAACGTCGTGGGTCACAATGAAAACAACTCCTTAGCAAAGAGATGGAGATTTTTTTTTTGAAGGACATGTGATGATAAGATTTAATTCATTTATAATATTTGATATTGTTTATTAGTAAGGTTCGAAAGGTCATCTTAATTGGGCAATTTTTTGGTTTATTCCAATTTTTTTATGGAGATTAGTTTTGAAACTTAGCTAAATAAATGACGCTAATTATGATAAATAGATTAAAAATCTCGCAAAAGCATTTTTATACTCTTCGAATAAAGCATTTTGCAGTTATATTCCAATTTCCAAGAGAGCAGATTACGATGACCTCTCATTGCAGCACCAGTGAAGGATCTGCTGTACGTGCTGGCCTTTCCATTCTCTAGTAAGAACAATCAGCCACCGCTTCAGTCTCCCTCAGTTATTAAGTCTTAGACTCCACAGTTGAAAGTCTGATCACAAGTTGTCTAGTTATAATTATTATTTTTCATCTTTTTATAAAAAATACTTATTTTATTTCTTATTATTATTCCTTATCGTTTGAACATTATTTTTTATATTTTTTCTTCTTTTTTCGTATCTTTTCCTTATTTCGAAATAAACCCTAAGGCTATACTAACAATAAAGAAAAGTAGCGAAATTTTTTTCAACCTTTTAATCCTTTCTTCACCATTTTTAAAATAATTTGACATCTTAGTTATCTAATAGCTTTATGTTTTTGTTTTGTTATATGTATTTTAATTATTATTCTTAATTTCTTATACATAATAACTTTATGCTTTATTTTTAATCATCACGTTGTATCATATCAGGTTATTCTTTTTTTGTTCTTCATTTTCGTATTTCTTTTCTTCCCAATTTTTTTTGTTCAAACGAACCCAAGTAGAGTGCAATTGCCAACTAATCCTTCCCGTGGAGACAGGGTACGTGGGCAATGAATGGAGGCTTTGCTCCGAGGAGGCGGAAGGAAACAGATAAGAAACATCAAACCGAGCTACAAAACAGAGACTCAGATCTTTCCAACTTTCAAGATTTCTGAACGGAAGACGATTTGAAACATAGGAGAAAACCCATAAAACCCAAGGCGAGAATATCCAATCCGACGACTACATTCTACTGCCAGAATTCAACTTTTCCTTCTCTGACTGACTTTCTTAGTCGAATCTCCCTATAATGGCCTTGACCCATTTCAAGAACTTCAGTACACCATCTATTCTCGGATGGGTTCCGTTGACTTTTAGAGTAAAGCATCCAAAATCATCAAAATCCCATATTTCTCAATGCGCTGAAGCTTTCTATTGTCTAAAACTCCCATCCCGTTTCAGCTGTTTATCTCTCCTCAGTGCACAAGCCTCGGTTTTGGAGGTGGCGGAGCACCCAGTTTCCAAGCAACAAGTCAAAGTTCCAGTGCTGCCCGTGCCGAAGCGCAAGCTGCTCTCTTGGACTACTTCCATTGCACCAGAGGCTTGAATTTCATCGACGCCGAGCATATGAGCATGAATTCACCAACTTTCCTTGCAAAGCTTCTCAGAACTGTCAAAAACAAGAAAGAAATGGGGCGAGAGCTAACTAGATTCCTTCATTACCACCCTATCAATGAATTTGAGGCTTTCTTTGAGAGCTCGGGTTTGGAACCTTGGGAGGTATGTTCGCTTCTTTCAAGTGATTCAATGTATGTTAACAATGCCTAGCTCAGGAATGTTCGTATCCTGTGGAACTACGGAATTCCCCGTAACAAGGTTGGTGGGATTTATAAGGAAGCAGTAGAGATCTTCAAGTATGATTACGGTGTGTTGGATTCAAAAATTCAGGCTTACAAAGACCTTGGTCTGAGCAAGGCTGGTATTGTCAAGCTCATTGTTTCCTGCCCTACTCTCTTGATTGATAATGTTAGTAGGGAGTTTTTCCAGGTATCACGGGAACTGAAGAGTTTGGGCATTGATTGCAATTGGCTTTTGGGTCATTTGGTGGAAAAGAGTTCGTATGACTGGGGTAAGATGCTTGGAATTTTGCATTTTTTAACTCAGATGGGATTCTCCAAGGAAGAACTAGGAGGAATTTTAATGAGGAATCCAGGGTTCCTATTTGATGGTTCAGGGACTAGGACATATTCTCTGATTGGGTTCCATTTGAAACTTGGGTCTTTCAATTAAAAAAATCATGCAGTTGTTTGCTCACTTCCCTCTCATCCAAATCAGTTGCTTTGTGAGGAATTTGCATCAGTCTGATGTTTTTGTTTGAGATTGAAATGGAAGCTGAAGAGACTGGAAAGATAGTGCATGCTCGCCCAGAGATACTGGGTTTGTGCTCCTTGAAGAAGCCCAACAGCTTGTTTGCAAAACTGAATATTGGGAAGAAACGATTGTGTGAAATTATAAAGCAGAATCCAGAACAATAGAAGAATTGGGTATTAGGATCTAAGATTAGCCGTTTGCCTAAACCCAAGAAGGATCAAACTCCATTAATGCAGAAGAAAGATTTCTTTCTGAGGTTAGGCTTTGATGAGGATTCAGATGAGATGAAAAGGGCACTGAAGGTCTGCCGAGGCAAAAGCATTGAACTTCAGGAGAAGTTTGACTGCCTTTTGGAAGCTGGATTGAAATGGAATGATGTATCTCACATGATTAAAGTTTACCCACAGATTCTGAACCAGTCAAGAGATTTGATTGAGAAGAAGATTGATTTTCTTGTTAAATATGTTGGTTACCCATTAGAGTCATTAGTTGCATTTCCTTTATATATGTCATATACAATTGAGAGGGTCAAACTGAGGTTTCTGATGTATAACTGGCTCCAGAATGAAGGAAAGGCGAGCCCTGCGTTGGCACTAAGTACAATCCTTGCATATTCAGACAAAAAATTTATGTTGCGTTTTGTAAAGCGTCACCCAAAGGGCCCTGATGTTTGAGAAAATTTCAATAAAAAATTCTCTTCAGGCTAAGCGTAACCTTTACTCAGAGGATTTGTTCTAGAAAGATACTAGTTCTGGAACAGAACTGATATCTTATTTCTATGTTTTCCAACTTGGACCTTTGTGGCATACATTGATGAGGATCGTTCATCAGGTTGAGCTTTCACCTTTCTGCAGGTGATTGATGTCTGAAAATACATTTTGGAGGTGGTCGTGGTTCTGGCTGCCCATTGAGTAGATACTATTGCTTCAATTTTTGCAACAGCCCTTTTATAACTCTTCAGTGAGGCTCCATTAGGGAAGTGATTTCAGAGTTTTGGCACTTATTTGTGGAACTGTGGAACTAATTTGTATGGAGCAGAAAATTTTAGTCGGTTTCTAAAGCAGTCCATCCTATGTAGAGCATCAGGAGTTTGGAGACTGAGGCTTAATGTGGCACCCACTTTGAGCAATGAAACATTTTTAAATTCACAAAGGTATTGAGATTTATTTATGGCTTGACAATTTCTTTGTGGATAATAACCTAGCCGCTGCTTTTCTTTCTTTATTCAGGCTGGTGCTGGATGAAAGTGGGCCACATTGCATCACCTTCTTTCAAATTCAACAGTGTATTGTGCCCTTGACTGTGAGAAGTCCTTAGCGATGATGAAAATGATGACTTTTCTGACCTTATTATGAAGGACATTCAACAGGTTTGAACTGATCCTGGAGGAATCGCACTGGCTTTTGGAAGAGGGCGTCTCTTATATTCTACTCATTGATGGCTGGGCAAACCACTCTCCTCAGACACCTGCCTATGTGCTTCTGGTACAATTTCAATTGCCTATTTGAGTATTGTCCTTCTCTTGGCGCATGTCATTAAAGAGAAGCTGAGGTGGCTTTTAGTCCATTGAGAGGTTCCTTTGTGCTAGGAATGATATGGTTTTGCAAGTCCAATTAGAAGTACAGCATATATCCACTTTGGTTGCATTATGATTGTTGTGGCTCAAATGCAGTTCACAAACTTTCAACGGTATTGGTTATCAGTTTGTCACATTACTGCTACTTTCTCAAAGACAAAGCAATGTGTGGAATGAGTGATAGGTTTATGTTTTTTAACTGGTTTTGGATATAATCTTGTAATCTTCAGGACCTCTATGATCTCTGGGCTGTTTCATCTTCATCACATCTGGCATCTTTCCAGTGATACCATCAAATCCCTGCAATACAATCTTGCAGCAGCAGCAGCAGAAACAAGAAAAAGAAGAAGAAATTTTGCTTTTGTAAGCATTAAAATTTCCCCAGTTGGTCATTTGGACACTTGTTGACAACTATAGTTGCGGCAATGGACACCTTTCAAGAATTGAGACTATATACAACTTATCCTGGTGTGTGAACTGTAACTAATTGGGAAACTTCATTTTGTATGCTTCTTTTCCTTATATAGTGGTGCTTGCCAAGTTATTTTCAGAATGGTTGCTTCCTGGGATTGTGTTTGATCATTTGTATTGGTGTCTTCAAGAATTCTAGTTCCGTTTTTGAGGGAAAAAGGAAATAAGTAAAGCTATCAATTGCATCAAATCTATATTCTATCTGATACTGCTTTCTTTTTTATTGGCTGTAGAGAGTAGCAACCTTATCAACTATGGTTTTCAAGTCATTAATTACTAAAAAATTTTATCGTGTGCCACCACTGCTTAGTTTTCCCTCTTGAGAGGACATGTTGAGAATGTCAGAAAACAGAAACTGTGTCATCGGAGAATGTGGAACTGTGAGTGGCCCAGCATGCTTCTGCAGGATGAATGCATCTGGGCTATAGGCATAAGCATGCATTACATCATTAATTTGGATTAGCATAAGAAAAAGACTGCTATCCAATGTTTTGAGTGCAGAATAGACAGGCCACTTCCACCAATAGTACTGAACATTGAGTCATATAAGCTGAAGCTGTTGTTGATGGCTCGTTGTTGCCATTAGAGAATGCATACTGCGATTGGAAATGTTCACTTTGACAGAGACTATGGAAATTTTATGATGGGAACACATCAATTTCTGAGGAGCCTGGTGCACATTTTGTTAGGTTGAGTGCATGTAAAACACTTGGCCAATTAAGTTGATTGGTTCAACTCAAAGATTCTCATATTTTCTAGTAGAAATTCAGAGAAATTTATAGTGAAGCAAACAAATTTATAGGAAGATTCCTTTTAACTAGGAAATGCCAATTTGTGCTGGTGACGCTAGAGCCTTGGTATATCGAACCATCCTGAGGCAGAGCTTTTGCTTAAGAGAGTTGTTTACAAATTCGTAAAGCCAAATCAACTCATGCAAAGACTGCATCATCTTCCAAACTATATATCAATCTTCTGAATTAGAGCCATTTGGGGGGCTGTTAGTGGAAACCTTTGGCAGTGAAGCTTGCTTGCAAGTTTGAAGATTGAAAAAATGAATGTGCAAGCTCATATCATCTGTTAGATATTTGTCTGTTGTTTTTTCATTCATCAGTTCAGGCTTGTATGGTGTGTTTTTTCATATCATCTTTTATCTACCCTACTGTTTCATCCATAACAAACTTTCAGCTTGTTTGATGTGTTCTGCATTGGTGTTCAGCAAATGCTTTGCAAGAATGTCCATGTTACTTGCACTTGAAATCAAAATTTCAGCAGTCAAAAAGTCTTTGCCATGAGATGTGCAAAAAACGACAAATGAAAAGATTGTAGATCAACCACGACTCAACATCCGGATCACTAAGAACATAAAATTCACACTTGAAGGGGGGAAAAAATAATCCAAGAGCGAGCTTGAACATGCTGCTTTTTGGCTGGCTCGCATCTGTAATTTAACCTCTCAAACAAAAAGATTGCTTCTATTGAATCGAAAGGCCTAGGGAAGAGACCTCCCTACTGAAAACGGAGCCAGGATTGGAGATGCCGCCTTTGAATTAATGTGCTCATCTTTATTCCTTGCATCCGTTAGCAAAGTCAAATTCTTTGCCATTTATCAGAAGCAAGCAAGAACAGTGTCAGGGCGCTTAAAACCACTGGCAATTTGCTGCTCAAGTTCATCCTTGCCGACAAATTAGGAGATGCCGCTGCTCGAGTTCATCCTTGCCGACGAATTAGGAAACGCCGCCTTTGAATTAATGCGCTCATCTTTATTCCCTTCATCAGTTGACAAAGTCAAATTCTTTGCCGTTTATCAGAAGCAAGCAAAAACACTGTCAGGGCCCCTAACAGCACTGGCAATCTGCTGCTGGAGTTTATCCTTGCCGATGAAGTCGAATTAGAGGTTGAGGCTGACGAATTAGGGGAGGAAGAACTAGTGGCAGAAGAACCAGTGCCGGACGAATTTGAGGCAGTCGAATTCGCGGAACTGGAATTTGCAGCTGGCAACGTAGAAGCAAACATGATTGGAAATATGCAGGCCCCATTTGATGGATCCTTGTCAGTCATCGTTGCCAGTCCATCGAATACACAGGATGCATTCTGCTGGTTCTGCGCCTGATAATACTGGTTAAAAGCATAAGAAGCATTCCCATATTGACCATCGATACTAAGGTTGTAACAAGAAGACCCATAATCCAATGCAGTGCAATCAGCCCTTTCGCAAGCATATTTCATGGCTGCGGTTAACTTTTTAAGCTTGTCGTTATCCACCTTACCTGGCTTCGCAACACACCATTTCTTCTCCAGGTACTTGACGCCTTTCACCCCAACTAGAGCCCCGCTTCTGTTGCGACCCGAAGGATCCAAATCGTATTTGGGCTGCCCATCTGATCCCAATATTCCCCAGTGCCTCTCGAAATTGCCTGGCAAAATGCTCTTCGAATCCTCATCCATGAGGCTGAACATATACACATTTAGCTTCCCCTTTCTCTTTGGGGTTCCTTCATCATTTGCCACATGTTTAACTAATCCCTGGCTGAATCTCCTGGCGTTTTCTACGTTTGCATTGTTATCACCATCCGTGGGCCAGCCTACTTCTCCTACGATGACGGGTATGTCCCCATATCCTGCTTTTTCCATGCTGCAGATGAGAGTGTCAATGCTTGAATCCAAAACATTGGTGTAGGTGAGGTCTCCATCCTGCATGGGACTGCCAGTGCCATCAAAGAAGGCGAAGTCGAAAGGGAAGTTTGGGTTGGCGTAGACATCGAGAAAGGGATAGATATTGACAGTGAATGGAGCTTTGTTTTCTGAGAGAAATTTAAGCATTTCAATCATGAGGTCGCTAATATCAGGTCGAAAATCACCGGTGGAGGGAACCCCTGGAGAAACGAGGACATCGGCATTGCATGGGACGGTGGCCTTTATTCGGGAGCCCAACTTAGCATCGTCAAGAGCTTGCTGGATGTTCTTCAAAGCCGGCACTGTGACATTCAGGAACATGTCTTTGTAATCCTTCAAGAATGGTTCATTGCCAACCGCCACATATCTGCAAAATAATAGATCATTCACTTTTCAATTCGATTTTCTCTATGATTTCATATTGAAACGTGAGCTGAAGCCCAAGAAGAAGGGCAAGGTGATGGACTTGCTTACTTGATGTTTGTGCCTCCGGGCCTAGCAGCATATTTGGTGACGTTGGCTTCAACCCAAGCAGCAGCGAGCCTTGGATTTTCAGCTATATCCTTCATCATTAGGTTGGGTAAGGCAATCATCACATCAACGTCGCGCCCACTCAAAGCTCTCAAGCTGCCGTCGTCTACATCAAACAGCTTGACCGACTTGAACCCATTGGCTATAATCATGTCCACAACCATATCGTCCGGAAAGGGATGGGATGATATCTTCCCCCAGTTCACTCCAATGCAGCTTCCATTCAAGACCATGGATGCCAACACAAGGAAGAAAAGATGGAGACATGCAGCTTCTCTAACAACCCCCATTAAATGTTTTCTTGGGTACTGAGAAAGAGCGAACTACTGGTAAGAGGAGGAGGAGAGGATGAGCGAATGGCATGGCTGCAGCTGGTTGTATTTATAGAGTTAGATGGTGGGAATTTCTCTCTTACCATTTGCTTGGTCTTTGGAGTTCGGTTTTTCAGTTATGAGAGACGACACTGTGGCGGGCTGGCATGCTTCGTAGTAGTGATGCAATAAAAAAGCCATGGTCACGTGGTTCAGGGGACCCGCAAATCCAGCTTCTTCGTATTCCAATTCCCGGGTTTTTTCCCTTCGCCCTGCCTTATATGTCATCCAATCCGGTTACTCGATCAACGAAAAATAATAATAATAATAACGTTTTTTTATGTCAAAAAGCTTATAAACAAATATTAAAGGTATTTTTATTTCATTATTATTTTAAATTTTTATCAAGTAGCATTGGATCATTTCCCTTTTATCTATAACTTTATGAGTATGTGTAATATAACAAATAAAGCTTTACAATTATATTATCATATTAATGCTTGAAAATCATACCCTCCAATTCCCTATGATGATTCGCACTAATCCATTTAACTTTAGTTACTTTCCCTTAAAACGATGCTTGAGTTTAGTAAATAGATTAGATTTTGCACAAGACATTTATATAATCCATAAGTACTAATTCCTCATATGTGAAAGAAGAGATAATATTACCATGCTGAAAAATAAAATTGATTTTAAAGAGGCATTTGAAGTCTTAATTAAATATTATGGCGCGTTTGTAAAAAAAATATCTCAATTATTATTTGATTTTTGTTCCAAATTTAAGGGTGTATTTTTGTGTATTTTGAAAATTTATCCCGTATTTGATTTGTGTATTTTGAATTATCTAATTTTCGACAAGACACTACACCAAAAATGGGTAGATGCAGCCAACATAATGGGTACATTAGATCTTTTTTTGTTGCGTTAAGGCAAATGCAACCAAAAAAAATTGTTGTCCGTTGGTTGCATCTATTGTGTCACATATGGGCAAATACAATCATTTCTTAGTTTGCTGCATCTTAATAAATACAGCAATTGCCCATTTTGCTGCATATACCTAAATGAAGCCAGCCGTTCATTTCGTTGCATTTGCCTAAATACAACAATTACAGAAATTATTGCATTTGCGTAAATGCAGTAGTTGTTTATTTCGCTACATTTGCATCAACGCGGCAACTGCTAAAATTGTTGCATTTGCCTAAATACAGCAATTGTTCATTTCCCTACATTTGCCTAAACGCGGCAACTGTTCAAATTGTTGCATTTGCCTAAATGCATCAACTGTTAATTTTACTGCATCTACCTAAACGCAGCAATTACTCAAATGGTTGCATTTGCCTAAATGTAGCAAGTTATTGATTTGCTACATTTGATATAATTGAGTAATTTTCTTTCATATTTGATAATTGTAATTATGATACATGTTTCTGCTGTAATGATTATGCAATTATGATACTTGTTCCTACCATAATAATTGAATAAACACCGACAATTAAAAATTAAGATGCACCATATGAAGTGCAAATCAATGATTAAACATATCATATGATATTTAAACAAATATTGTAAACAGTTATCTAACATGTACCAAAATAAAATACAAAGATAAACATAATAATGAGAGTTAACTCAAATTTGAGGCTTCTCAATATGAGTTACCAAAGGAAAATTATATCCAATTCAAAAGGAAAATATGAACATGATCATTCATGCGCCCCAAGCTGTGCAGAAGAAGCTCCCTCACAATGATCATCCATGACAGGAGCTCCACCACCGTCTGTGTCCTGTTCAACATGGAGGAAAAAGGCTTCATTATAGTGAACTCATATGGATTAACTGTAACTTATGGCCCAGGGATAGCTTGCACTTGGATGCTCGAATGGGATTCCCTGTCTGCTGACGAGCAAGCCAAATTAAAGGCCTGGCAAGGGCTGCACCATGTTGGAATTGCCGAGCTTGACATAAAAGATCCAATCACCATGGAGAGTGTTCTGGCTGATGGGCAGACAATGGGGGAGGTGACGTTCAAAGGTAAAGAGTCTATAGTCTCAAACAGTATAAAAGGCCAAAAGCCCAAAGTATTCTAGTAAGAAAATATATAAAAAATGATTTATTAGTCCTTGCTTCTCTCTCGCCACTGCATGTAGGACCTTTCATTGGAAAACCTAGACTTCCAAATGCCGCTTAGAAGTCCCAATCGATTTGAGGAACATCCATTTGGCTAGTTGCTAATCTGGAGGCAAAATGCATCAAGACTTGCCTGGTGCATACATCCATTGCTTCAGAAATCTGAAGAAGATGACAACAAGTATCTTTAAGTAAACACATTCACAATAAAGGAAACCCACAGACATTACAAGCCAATCAAAATTCCCAAGTCCTCACCCCTCAATGAGAGAGAGAGAGAGTTAAAGTAACAAGAACTCCTAGACCTCATCTGGTTTACCAAGAATAACCATGATTGGATTTGCCAGTGCCTCCAAGGATCATCTAAATGAGGTTTATCAATATCAGAATAGTATGTTTTTGGCAGGAATGCATCATTGCATGACCGTATCTAATTATAAATTCATATCCTTAACGTGCTCCACAGGTATGAAGAACAAGTCAGCCATAAGTGGGAAAGAAAGTCACAGATATGAGCTTAACATGGATTCCACAAGCTATTAAGATTAAAAAAGATGATGGTTCTGAGAATTGATTGCATCATGGTGAACATCCTCAATCTTTTTTGGCCCTTCTACTTTCTGCCTCTGTTGCCACCTATTCTTCCTTAGATTAATTATACCTCCCAATGGCACCACTGGATGTGAATCTGTTGTCCTAATCCACGAATCCTCATCATCTAACAAATTTAACTTTTCTTGTGTCATACAACTTTCTTGCAGACTTCATCCAAGCACGTTTCCCATTGTATTCATGTACTAGTGGTATGCTATCATCATTTTTGTAGTCCAGATCATCAACATCAGAGAGTAAGTCACTGTATTCATTTGCACTATTCTAGCCATTCCTCAACAGTGCATCTGCAGTACGAAGATCTTCCAATGATATGTTTTCACCATTCTTTATTATCTCCCAGTACTCCCTTGAACAGACATTCAAATGTGTCTCTGTCTTTAAAGTCCACTTTTTCCTGCAAAATCCAAGATGAACTGATGAAGCCACCGAATACCACAGTAGACAGAATAGGAAGGATTTGCATTAGCCAAGTCTTCACATTATAGAATGTTGTGGCACTTAATTTTCAACAATGCAAGCTGTGCACAGGTGGGAATGTGCATGAATTTCATTTAACCATCAACCATAGGATACACAAAATATAGACTCAGGATTTAGCATCTGTTTGCTATGTGCATGTGCCACTTCATGCATTGGACATCTGGGATGTCAAGACATGGTAAGAATGTCTGGAAATACGGTGAATATGCATCAAAATCCAAGATGAGGGAACATTGGAGAAGCATTAGTGAAATACAAATTCTTCACAAAACTTCATGGAAACATTAAATAATTGATAAGCAGAAAGAACTCAAATATTAATGCAGAAGAACTTCGAGTCATGGATTTCAGTTAGGGCCTTAGGGAGCAAAATTATATTCCAAGTTCTCTATCAAACACATATGATATATGCAATACACATTAAGTATGGTAGTCAGAAGCAAAGCAACAGAGAGAATCTCAAACAAAAAAGAAAAAAATAAAAGGGAAAAAGAATAGTTTTGGGCCTTGTCAATTTCAGAATTTGATCCATTGCTGTAATTCTATGCAGAGACTTCCATTGGTACTGTTCATTAAAAAATTATCAGGTTTCTTATCATTTTGATCCTATTCTTGGGAGGACTAATATTAATCTATTATTCCGTCCTAAACAAATATTCGTTTGTCATAAATATATTCATGTTGTTGTTACAAACTGAATTTTGGGAAAATGATTCAAACAAAGTAATACCTTGGTTAAGAGGAAGAGAGATTGTGAATGAGCTCCCATTAAGCCCTGCAAAGTGCATCCTTTTGAAGGTATCAAGGCATTTTCTTCTGTTGATGGTTCAGTCCAGATATGCTTCTTCCAGGAAGGTTTTGAGCTTTTGTCAAATTCATTAAGATCTCCAGTTGAACTGCACTATAGATTCACTTGCAGTCACCCTTTTTTTTCTTGTTGGTTCATGTTGAAGTTTTCTTTTCATTTTTCGGCCCCAATGCCTATCAAAATGGTTTCATATACATTTTTTAGGAATAAATGACTGACCTTCATATGCTTTTTCAGGGATAAATGACTCAACTTCATATTCTTTTTCTGACGCCCGACAAACATGATGCTTTGTAACATTGATTGCAAACCATTCCAGGATAAGAAGGAAGGAAGTGGGGGCGGCGGGGGGAACGATGTTGGTGCTCCGGTCAGTAGAAAAAGGTAGACCACTCATTCATCGCAAACCAAACAATTGAATCGAATCAGTCAAAAAATTGTTTCATGGGGCAAACATCCTTTGAGAACCAAAGCATGGTCGCATTTTTCATAGATTCATTAGGGATGGTAAAACTTCCGAAGGCAGAGGCGCCTACCTGAGAGCCATCTTGCGGTAGACGAACTTGATTTCCTGGTCGGAAGCGTATTTCGAGCCACCGAGGACCTCATAGGGATCTCTTCTCAGCTGCTTGGCTCCTGGCGCCGCTGCAGCGCCATCGTCGCTCTTCTTCTCCGATCTTGAAGAAGAAAATCCCAGCGCTGGCATTTTCTCCTTTCGAGAGGGAAAGGAATTTTGAAAACTCAAAACCAATCCGACAGCGCCATAGGAACGGGCGCTACTTGGATCTTCCGGAAGCAATAGAGCGGGATTCCACTGATTCGCTGGACGGGAGTGGGATATCCATTGGGCGGGAGTGGTTTGAAAAACGCATAGGTTTCCCCTTTTTTTCAAATGCCATGTCCGCGAGGTAGCAGCACCATTGGCGCCGCGACGCTCAAAATGGGGCCGCGGCGCGGGAAATTCTTTGCAAGACTGATAGCATGGCCGCGAGATTGGCGCCGCGGCACCCAATTTGAGGCCGCGGCGCAGGAAATTCCTCGCAAGACTGATAGCTTGCGCGAGCTTGGCGCCGCCGGGCGCGCCGGATGTGGATGTCCTAAATTCATGAATGTCCTAGACAAGCATGTACTTTATTTATGACATCTTTGATGCATTTTCTTATAAGGGGGCAGCACATTATTTACAGGCAAAGCCATATACATCTGACATATTCACTAAATTCATTATAAATAATATTTTAAATAGATTAAAATTTTACATAATTAAATTATGATTTTGAAGTATTCTTGTATTTTAAGTCTTATTTTAAATATGCTTACCCTATCAGCCTGTAAGCCCGTAGAGTGTAGAGAGTCTTCAGCCTCTTGAGCCTATAGAGACTCTACTGTCATATTTTATTTTATTAAGCCACAGCCTTCTTATTTTATTTTAAAACATATTTACATTTACATAATAACATATAGTTTAACATATTAAATTATATATTGTAATATTGCTTATCGATCTCAAAATAATTTTAATAATAAATATTTAACATATTAATATAATTTAAAATATATAAAATACACTACTGTTATCATTTTTTCATTTTTTTTAATTTAACAATTTTTTAAAAGAGACCAAATGCAATCATTTTAATAATGGCTGCATCTAGCCCCCTTGGATATAGCCATTTTTAAAATAGCTGTGCCTGACCCCATTTAAAAAAAATAAGAAATGTCTCAATAAAAAATTTATTCAATAAAAAATGTATTAAGTCATATAGGATTAAAATCTTATAATTTAATAATTTATTAAAAATATTATTATGCATTTTATTTTATATCAATAAAAAATATATTTTACATTTAAATTATAATATGTACTTTAAAATATTAAATTATATATAATATAATTGGGCTTATCGGTCTCAAAATAGTTTCAGCAATAGATATTTAATAAAATAATATAATTTAAAATTTATAAAACACACTCCTTTCATCATTTTTCTATTTTTATTTTGATTTAATAATTTTTAGAATAGGACAAGATTTAGCCATTTTAAAAATGGCTGCTTTTGGCCCCATTTTAAAAAAAATAAGAAATGTCTCAATAAAAAATGTTTAAAAAAATGTATTAAGTCATATAGGGTTAAAATTTTATAATTTAATGATTTAATATAAATATTATTATGCATTTTATATCAATAAAAAATATATTTATATTTAAATGATAATATATACTTTAATATATTAAATTATATCTAATGTAATTGGGCTTATCGATCTCAAAATGGTTTCAACAATAAATATTTAACAAATTAATATAATTTAAAATTTATAAAACACACTCCTTTCATCATTTTCCATTTATATTTTGATTTAATAATTTTTAAAACAGGACTAGATTTAGCCATTTAAAAAATGACTACGTTGGGCCACATTTTTTAAAAAATAAGAAATGTCTCAATAAAAAATTTATTCAATAAAAAATATATTAAGTCATATAGGGTTAAAATCTTATAATTTAATAATTTATTAAAAATATTATTATGCATTTCATTTTATATCAATAAAAATATATTTTATATTTAAATTATAATATGTACTTTAATAAATTAATATATATAATGTAATTGGGCTTATCGATCTCAAAATGGTTTCAAAAATAAATATTTAACAAATTAATATAATTTAAAATTTATAAAACACACTCCTTTCATCACTTTTCCATTATTATTTTGATTTAATAATTTTTAAAATAGGACCAGATTTAGCCATTTTAAAAATAATTGTGTTCGGCCCCATTTTAAAAATAATATGAAATGTCTCAATAAAAAATTTATTCAATAAAAAATGTAATAAGTCATATAGGGTTAAAATCTTAGAATTTATTAATTTATTAAAAATATTATTATGAAATTCATTTTATATCAACAAAAAATATTTTTTACTTTTAAATTATAATATGTACTTTAATATATTAAATTATATATAATGTAATTGGGCTTATCGATCTCAAAATGGTTTCAACAATAAATATTTAATAAATTAATATAATTTAAAATTTATAAAACACACTCCTTTCATCATTTTTTCCATTTTCATTTTGATTTAATAATTTTTAAAACAGGACTAGATTTAGCCATTTTAAAAATGGCTGCATTTGGCCCCATTTTTAAAAAATAAGAAATGACTCAATAAAAAATGTATTCAATTAAGTCATATAGGGTTAAAATCTTATAATTTAATAATTTAATATAAATATTATTATGTAATTCATTTCACATCAATAAAAATATATTTATATTTAAATAATAATATATACTTTAATATATTAAATTATATATAATGTAATTGGGCTTATCGATCTCAAAATGGTTTCAACAATTAATATTTAACAAATTACTATGATTTAAAATACATAAAATACACCCCTTTGTGTTATTATGTAATTTATATTTTTATATATAAATTTAAAAAAAGGGCCAAATGCAGCCATTTTGAAAACGGCTGCATCTGACCCATATTATTTTTTAAAAAAATGTCTTTGTAAACAATTTATTAAGTCATATATGATTAAAATCTTATAATTTAATTAATTAATATAAATATTGTTATACAATCTTTTTTATATCATTAAAAATTTATTTCATGTTTAAATAATAATATATACTTTAATATATTAAATTATATTTAATATAATTGGGCTTATCAATCTCACAATGGTCTCAATAAATAATATTAAACAAATTACTATGATTTAAAATGCATAAAACACACCCCTTTGGGTTATTTTTTTAATTTATATTTTTTAATAAAAATTAAAAAAAATTGCCAGATGTAGCCATTTTGAAAATCACTACATCTGGCCCCCCTCAGATGCGGCCACTATCAATTTACTACATATGAGCGAGGCCAGATGCAGACATTTTCAAAAATGGTTGCATTTGGCCTATTTAAAAAATTATCTATATAAATAATGTATTATGTCATATATTAAATTATATATTAATATAAAATAACGAATGTACTTGATAAAAAATGTATTAAGCTATATAAGATTTAAATATTGACATTTAATGATTTATTAAGAATATTGATATATAATTCTTTTTAAATCATTAAAAAACTTATTTTATGTTCACCTAATAACATATTTTTTAACATATTAATTTATATATAATTTAATGTTGGTTATAGATCTCAAAATGATTGCAACAATAAATATTTAACATATTAATATAATTTAAAATAAATAAAATATCTTATTTTTATTATTTTATATTTTATTTTGATTTAAAATTTTTCCTAAACCAGATACAGATAATTGAAAAATGACTGCATCTGGTCCAGGCCAGAACTAATCTTTAATTGGCTGTATTTAAGGGGGTCCAGATGCAGCCAACTTAAAATGGTTGCCTTTGCCTCCCCTTGAATACAACCAATAAGAAAATGTAAGCATCAAATCCAAGTCAAACACAACTAACCTTAAAATGATTGTATCTGACCCCCCTCAAATGCAATTAACTAAAAATCACTGCATTTGTCCCCCTTGAAATGCAGCCAACTAAAAATGGTTGTATCTAACTGAAAATGTGCATCTGGAATGATTACATTTGAGTGGTTGCATTTGGCTCATTTTGGTGTAACAAGACTTGGATTAAATTTTGGATCCGTTTCTCCCTTTCTAGACCCAAGGTTGAATATTTCTTAGGGTAAAGCCGGCTTCTACATTGGTTGAAAGTTTCAAACCTTTCGAGTAGGGTGAGATCCATTTCTAAATCTCTGGACCGAATGTTTCAGGAAACAAAATACTCGACCATCCAACCGAAGAATCTGTTCCCCAGGCCCTATTTTTCGCAATCTTTGAGGGTCCATTTGCGTATAGTTATCATGCACTTCTTCTACACACCTCACCTTTCAAGAATGACATGACATCCTATTATAACTCTACTTTTTCACATAATTATCAACGTTCTCTCTTCCTAATGCACTTTTCTAATTAAGTTCTTAAGGCAATGTACTAACACTCTCCTTACACACTCTATCCAAAGGGAGCCTAAAAGCTTGAAGATTTTGTTGAAAAAGTATTGAATGAAGTTGTCTGAACATAAAATAAAAAGGAAATAGTTTCAACTATTGAAAAATTTTCTTGGCCTGTTTCTTTCCATTCCTCTCCATCCAATCAATTTTAGCCGTCACAGAGGTCCACAGAGATTTCTCAGTTTGATCTTGGCCTTTTGTTTTCTGGGTCAGAAATATTCAATCCCCGGATTTAGAAACAGATCCCACATCCTACTCGAAATGGTTTGTGGAAACTCTAGACTGTAGAAACGTGTTATGCCCGAGTCCAAATTAAGGTCTGAAATATTCACTCTTCGCGTTTTGAATATTTATGGAAGATTAGGTAATTTTTCACAAATGAAATGCCCAATTATAAATTTACGGAAGGGGAATTATCAATTGCTCCCTCAGATTTGGGAGGAAATCAAATGCTCCTTGTGATTCCATTTTTCACAAAATGTCCCATGATATTTACCTAAAACCTCAAATACCTTTTTAATTAAAGTCAATTTTATTTTTCAAAATGGCAATGGTATATATTCATTCACACATTAGAAACTGGCTAATATTTATGGACCCTATAAAGGTCATTTGTGAAATCTAATCTATTTATTAAATTTCAGCATCAAGATTGTGCGGAAGTTAGTGAAATTGAAGTGATTGGTATGATTATCATGGGGAATTTGAGAGCATGATTTTCAAGAGACAATATAATAGTATGATTGTAAAGCTTTATTTATTATATGAGACATGATGATTGGATAAACATTATACGATCTAAATATGAAACAAACCCGTAAACATAGATTATTATTTACCATTGATTTGATATGCTGAAAATATAATTTCTTATACTTTTTTGATTTATCTAGACTTTTAATTGTTTTATTTAAATGTTATTATCAATTAAAATTTTAATAATAATGAAATCAAATAAATTTATGGATTAAATTTTATTTATAAGTTTTATATGTGAGGTAAATAAAATTTATTTTTCCCATAAATGAGGGCATTATTGTTACTTTTAAAAATCTTTGACTTCGAGAAAGGGTGGGTATTAGAAGTTGTGGATTAAAATCATCCCAAAGACCTTCAAACGTTTTCATGTTTCTATTCTTTGTTGAACGAATAAACGGATTGGATATTACAGGCATAACGTAGAGTGTAAGCTGCATTGTAAAAACAGGGGATTCGAACCAGATGAATTTTGGGGCGAGTTGACGATGGCTTGTTTTAGTGCATGAGTATGAAGCATACCAGCCCGCGAGAGTGTCATCTCTGGTAACCGTAAAAACCAAACTCCAAAGAACAAAGAAATGGAAAGAGAGAAATTGCCACCATCTAACTCTATAAATACTGACAGCTGCAGGCAAAGCCAATCGCTCCTCTCTTCGTTCTCTCACCAGTTCTCTCTTTCTCAGTACAAGAAAACAAATAATGGGGGTTGCTAGAGAATCTGGATGTCTCCTTCTTCTTTTCCTTGTCTTCGCATCCATGGCCTTGAATGGGAGCTGCATTGGGATCAACTGGGGACAGATGTCATCCCATCCCCTTCCGAACGATTTGATTGTGGACATGATGATAGCCAACGGATTCAAGTCGGTGAAGCTCTTCGACGTAGATGACAGCAATTTGAGAGCTTTGATGGGGCGCGACATTGATGTGATGATTGCCGTACCCAACCTCATGTTGAAGGATATAAGTGAGAATCCAAGGCTCGCCGCTGCTTGGGTTGAACAGAACGTCACCAAATATACTAAGCCTGGAGGCACAAACATCAGGTAAACAAGTCCATGACCATTCTCTTCTTCTTTTCCCTCCTTTTATGGCGTCCCAGCGTGATTGCGTTGTGTTCTTGCAGACCCTTCTTTCCTTTAAGCCTCTACTCATTATCTACTTTGTACAGATTACGTTTGTTGGGTTTCTAGATGTGAGAATTTTCCATCTAGGTTCGCCTATATTTCTGATTCTTTAACCTTGATGGCTGCAGTGGATTTGGTGGGTTTCTCTCGTTCTGCTTCTTTCTTGAGTTGAGATGTACTGTTTCTTGGCTTTTAATGAGTCCGGATTTTGTTCTTCCTAACTGAGCTTCTCCCGAAATGGCGTTTGATGGTTTTGCGCTGGTGGGTATAAATTGGGCTGCTGCCTGTATGTGTTTTTCCTCTTCTTGTTTTGGTCTTGAATCAAGGTTTTCTGTCTCATTCCCGTTTCTTGGTTGTCGTTGAATTGAAATTTGGTTCTTGCTGTTTTTCTTTTCCTCTTTTAGTTCTTCTTCTGGTTCCTTTTTTATTGATATTAATGGGATAATTCACGCTTTAAGATTTCAATGACATTACTGCCTTCTTGCGTCGTGGCATCTTTTTTTTTATTCATTATTATTTTATTTTCTTTCTCCTTTATCCCTGGGAAACTGAGGATTTTTTGCTCAACTTTTAGTCCAATTTTTCATTTTATTTCCTCCTGGCAGTTTTTTCCCATTTTTAAATATTGCGATACAGCTTGAAATTTCTTATTTTTATTAGTTATTGTTCCCCTCGACAAATTGTCTGTTTCTACGACCAGAATATTTCGTGGTTTAATTTCTTGCCTTAATTTAGGGTTGAGCAGTTTTACTGGATTGACTTTCTGTTTGTAAATCGAGTTCTCTTCTCGGATTCTCTTCGTTTCTTCTCTGGAAATTGTTGTGTTCTTTTGGTTATTTTTCCTTCAATGTATCATAGTGGTTTAACAAAAGAAATATTCCTATTTTTAACACGTTTCCCTTTCTACTTCCTGATTGCAACTGCTTGTATATATTCAGCTGGCCAATATGCTGAGCCATAAGGAGACACCCCATTAACTCGAGTTACTTCCCAGGGTTGGATACTTAGAAAAGGGGAATAGAAAGTTTCTTCCCCATTTTTCTTGTTCTATAATATGATGTAATATTTACCTACCTTATCTATCCTTACCAATCTTTTTTTTCCTCTCATTATTAGGATATTTTCAATAATCAATTATATTTTGTGGCTCACATTATCTTCTTTTATTAGTTTTTTCTTTTCTAATTCCACTTTTTTCATTCCCATCACACTGATTTAATGTTGAATGGCATGAATTAACAGTTTAACTTGGATTCGAGCTCATGCTTCAATATGAAATCAGAGTAAAAATTGATTTGGGAACAGAGTGATCTATTATTTTTCAGATATGTGGCGGTTGGCAATGAGCCATTCTTAAAGGATTACAAAGACATGTTCTTGAACGTCACATTGCCAGCTTTGAAGAATATCCAGCGAGCTCTTGACAATGCGAAGTTGGGCTCCCGAATTAAAGCCACAGTCCCATGCAATGCCGATGTCCTCGTTTCTCCAGGGGTTCCCTCCACCGGTGATTTTCGACCTGATATTAGCGACCTCATGATTCAAATGCTCGAATTCCTCTCAGAAAACAAGGCTCCGTTCACTGTCAATATCTACCCCTTTCTCGACGTATACTACAACCCAAACTTCCCTTTTGACTTCGCCTTCTTTGATGGCTCTGCCAATCCCATGCAAGATGGAGACCTCACCTATACCAATGTCTTGGATTCAAGCATTGATACTCTCATCTGCAGCATGGAAAAAGCAGGATACGGAGACATACCCGTCATCGTAGGAGAAGTTGGCTGGCCCACAGATGGCGATGCGAATGCAAATATAGAAAACGCCAGGAGATTCAGCCAGGGATTAGTTCGACATGTGGCAAGTGACGAAGGGACACCAAAGAGAAAAGGAAAACTCAATGTGTATATGTTCAGCCTCATGGATGAGGACATGAAGAGCATTTTACCAGGCAACTTCGAGAGACACTGGGGAATATTTGAATATGATGGGAAGCCCAAATACGAGTTAGATCCTTGGGGCCGCAACAGAAGCAGGGGTCTAGTTGGTGTCCAAGATGTCAAGTACCTGGCCAGAAAATGGTGTATTTTGAAGCCAGGAAAGGTAGACAATGACAAGCTTAAGACATTAAACGCGGTCGTGACATATGCTTGCCAACGGGCAGATTGCACTGCGTTGAGTTATGGGTCTTCTTGTTACAACCTTAGCATCGATGGTCAATATGGGAATGTTTCTTATGCTTTTAACCAGTATTATCAGGCGCAGAAGCAGCGGAGAGCAGCTTGTGTCTTCGATGGACTAGCAACGGTGACTAACAAGGATCCATCAAATGGGAATTGCATATTTCCAATCATGTTTGCATCTGATTGGCCTACTCCAAATTCGACTGCCCCAAATTCCCCTGCCAGTAAATCGTCTGCCCCTGATTCATCTGCCTCTAATTCGACTGCTCATAATTCTTCGGCAAGGATGAACTCGAGCAACAAATTGCCGGTTCTGTTAGGGGCCCTGACAATGTTCTTCCTTGCTTCTGATAAACGACCAACTGATGCAAGGAGAACTCAAAGGTGAAGACATCTCCAATCCTGGCTCCGTTTTCAGTAGAGAGGTTTGTGTTTCTTAGGTCTTTTGATTCAATAGAAGCAATAATTTTGTACAGAGGTTAAATTACAGATGCGAGCCAGCAACAATGCAGCGTGCACAAGCTCGCTCTCGGACAATTTTTTTCTTTTTCTTCGAGTATGAGGCTATGTTCTTAGATAATCCTGATGTTGAGTGGTAGTTGATCTACAATCTTTTGATTGGTTAGCCCCATATATGCATTTTTTGGCCCCACACTTGGCATATGCTTTTGAGTGCAGAATTTTTATTCCAAGAGCAAGTATGGACATTCTTGTTAAAACCATGAATGATGAACACAAAATGCAGAATACATCATGTAATCTTGAAGGTTATCACATACGAACAATAGATGCAGATAAAAGGATGAATGGATTTAGAAGAGGGTCGGAAGAAAAACAGAGAAAAAGAAGAAATTCCCAACCGTGTGACCTTTTTAGCACCCGTTGTTGTTATTTCTTCAGAACTATGTGATCTTCTCTCTGTTTGTAAGCACCGTTTGCTAGGGTGATGATGATCCCCCACAATGGATATCCTGCAGCATTTTGAAGTAATGAAAAATTGGTCTTGCTGAAATATTAGGGTAATTTTCAAATCGGTTCCCAACCTTTATCCCTTATTCTAAATCCATCCCCAATGTTTGGTTTATCCCAAATCCATCCTCATTTCCCCAAATTCTTTTCAAATTTGTCCCCACGCCTCCCGTCCAACGACCAAAGCAAAAATTGTAACATTTTTACCCTTCTTTAGTCATCTTCTTCTTCCATCCCAAAGAGAGAAAAATCCTAGTCGTCATGCATTGTCGCCACCGCTGTCTTGCTATACCACTACTATCCGACTATCGGACAGTCGATTAGTTCCAACAACAGAATTTTTGCTCCATTCCTAACTCCGGTAAGCTATCACATCATTAGATCCTCATCGTCGATCCACAAAAATTTCAAAAACCACTGCTGCTAAGAAAAAAACCTAACCTTCCTCTTCACGCCCAGCGAACTTGTGACCACTGTCAGTCTCTGGCTTCTGTCTACTTCCTCCACGCAAATTGTTTGTTGCTCATTTGCTCGTCCTCGCTGGAGAATGCAAAGCGCCGCTGCTTGCTCCTTCAATGCTGGTGAAAAAAGACTGTCGGGATCCATCACCGCACGACACCCTCTTTGCTCCAATCAACGCTGCTCATCCGATCTGCGACTGTAAGCACCCGCAAATCCGCTGTCATGCCTTACAACTTTGTTTATGTTGCCTTTGCTTCCTTGAAGAAAACCCAATAGCCAACGACCACTCGTCCCACCAGCTGTCGACTGATCAACATCTCCAGCAGAAATTCGTAGCCCTTTACTGCCCCAAGGCCACCTGATTTGCCCATTATCCGATCAGGGTCCAATGTAAATCAACATGCCCGCAACACTCCAATCAACCAAGCTGTAGATGCACACCCCTCTTGCAGTGGTCGCAGGTTCGTCGGGCGTGAAGAGGAAGGTTGGGTTTTTTTTTTTACAACAGTGCTTTTTAAATTTTTCGAAGATCGACGGCGAGGATCCAATGATGCAATGGCTTGCCCGAGTTAAGAATGGAACAGAGATTCTGTTGGTTGGAGTACATCGATCGTCTGACAGTCGAATGGTGGTAGAGCAACAAGGCAGCGGAGGCGACAATGCATGGTGGCTGGGGGTTTTCTCTCTTTGGGATAGAAGAAGACGGCTAAAGGGGAGCAAAAATGTCATAATTTTTGCTCCGATGGCCGACGCAAGACATGGGGATGGGTTTGGAACAAATTTGGGAGAATGAGGATGAATTTGGGATAAACCAAATGTTGGGATGGATTTGAAATAAGGAGCAAAAGTTTGGAACAGAATTGAAAATTCCCTGAAATATTGTAAATGCTCTCGATTGATTATCTTGGAGTTGATAAAGTTGTTTGTAATCTTTTTATGATCATCATTTCCATTAACCTCTTTTTTTGATGGATTCATATACTGGTTGTCTCCTTGTAGTGAATCCTTTGAAGCGCCACTTTCTCCTTTGAACTGAATGACAGTTTTGATAGATGGATAATTACTTTGTTATCTAGGGTTGCAGCTTGCCGAAAGGAAGATGATGATTGCGCACGGATAGTTAGAAGAACTGACGATATATGGACACCTCCTCATTTTGTAACGTTATAGACTCATTTATCTTTTAATTTAAGCTTGACTGCTTATGTGACGACCCACCCCAGGATGGCAATGCCACGCTGGCAGTATGGCGGGTCTTCCCAAGATCTACCACACTTGAATAAATAAATGCACCATGACAAGACACAAGCAGATAAAATAGTGAAAAATGAATTAAAATATAAAATTCTTAATTCAGTCTATTACATCTCAAGTATAATAAATCTTTAAAGCATGTCTAAATAAAACCGTAAGTCTCATTAACATTAATGATAAAAACTAATGATCTAAGCAGATTTTCTCTCTAGCAATCTTCCATTTCAGCCTTACTTCTCTTTGGACGGACCATCTGTAAGAGGAAATGGAAAGGGTGAGTATAAAACTCAGTAAGCAGAAATTAATCTTAGTACGTGTGTTAATAAAGAAATCTACACAATGTACTACATCTGGTATTCCTCTTTTTAATCTCTTAACCCAATTTTTCTTTATCATCTATTGGGTATGTAACTCTGAAAAATATCTGACCGGTTTGATGGACCACCACCTCATGTCTAGGGAAGAAAAATCTTAGCCCTTGGTTGTTGTCCAATCAAACTTTAAGATCTTGCCATAATTCATAAAATCTGACCCATCCAATGTGTATGGAAGGTCCAAAAACTTTAAAAACAACTATCTGATCTTCCAAAACGGAGATCGGGAAGTCCCGAAATGAAAGGACAAAAATTCTGGAAAGTGTATCTTGATTAATCATCATCTGACTCGTGAATCGGGTCTATCTCTCTTGATTAATCATCATCTAACCCATGAATCACAAAGATTACATAGGAATGAATATCTCATGACAATTTAGTGGACCAATCTGATCATCTAAGGGATAAAATCTAAGCCCTTTAAATCTGTCCACACAAAATCTCATGATCTGGTCATCTCTTGGAAAATCTGACCCGTTCATCGAATCCCGAACGTTCGAAAATGTGGAAAACGACTATAGGATCGTTAAAATCTGACATCTATGGACCCCAAAACATCTTATTTGTTTCTGGCCGTCCATTTAAAATTTCTAGGGTTAGGGTTAGGGTCCCCCCCCCCTCTTCTTCCTCGCGCGCACGCAGCCGGCAGCCATGGCTGCCGCCACGCGTTCGTCGCCGCCTCGCCGTCGCCGTCTGCCGACGAACGCGCCGCCGCCGGTCGTCTCGCCATCTGCCGTCGGCTCTGTTGCCGACGGCGTGTGTCGGCTACCGGATCTGGGACGCCAGATCCGTGTTTTCTGGCCGGATCTGACCGGCCGACCTGGCCGTTCTTCCCTCTGATCTAGCCCTCTGATTTGGGCTTAATCTGATCAGAAATCTGATCTCTATCTCTGGCCGTTCGTCGACCGTGACCCA
>JAYJMB010062742.1:0-26051 GCA_036873735.1 Pouteria campechiana | reverse complement strand
GGCCCACTAATCACACTTGCTAGCAATTTCTTCTACTAAACAAAACTAAAATTGAAGATGGGAGGATAGAGAGAGGATCTCATATTGGAAGAAGGAGAAACAAGCTCTCCCACCTTGGGGAAGATGAGATCGAGGTTGCAAAAGTTATTTTTATAATACTTTGGTTATGGTAGTCTACATTCCATTGAAAATGATACTCATGCACCACACTTGAATTTCTAAAATCCCATTTAATTACCATCTTTAATACATGTAGGCTACCCATTTGGTGAATCATGAACCCAAAAAAATTTTTCATCCATTCTTTTCATAACTTCATAATTTATGTTTTAATTAAATGTGATTAAATTAAAATTTTCTAGAACTTATTGGTAACTCAGTTTTTTGGCTTTCCATATGTAATTTTAATTTTTCTTCACCTATTAATTAGTAATTAACATATATCCTCATCATCTTCACATTAATATAGATATTTCACCCATTTATATAGTTTTTTTTATAATAAAATTCCTCAAAAATTCAATTTTACAGTATGTCTCATTGTAAAAATTACTAAAACTTTACAATAGTGAACATTTACATTTTTGAAATTTCCAGGGCCTTACAAGTAGGTGCCAAGAGAGGGCATGAACCATTATAAATTGTGTGTACAATTGCCTTACATTCTTACTTTCCATTGTTATATTATTTATTTTATTTTGATAAGCACAAAAAAGGGGGACTTTATTAAGAAAATTTTTGTAAACCTACTTCATCCCCTCCCTCTTAGGATCAGCCACCTAACAGACTAATAATTGGTATCAGAGTGTTCTACATAAATAATTATAGTAATCCATTTGGTTAACCCAATAATGTCACCCTTCATGTTTCTTGAAGGATATTCCATCACGCAACTTTCATACTTTGATGGAATGAGTCTTGTTCAATGGAAAAAGAGGAAAGAAGTAAGCCTCATGGCTAATGACCTTGAAATGTGGAACATTATTTTTATTGGCTTAAATGAGGATGATGAGAGAGCTAGGCAAGTAAATATCAAGGCTAAAAATACCCTACTGCATGCTCTCTACTAGCAAACATTTATTAAGTTATAAAAGTGCAAGAGATATACTGGACAGGTTAAAGGCAATTTCTGAAGGGCAAATAGATCTGCACTTAAATAATAATAATGTTGTTGTTGAGATTAAGTTGAGTGTAGAAAATCAAGAAATGGAGGAACAAACTCCTAAAGAAGAAAAAGAAAATAGAGATGATCAGTTTGTGAATGTAGAGGAATTACAAATCAAAGAACTACCATAGATTGAGGCCGAGCAATCTCAAGAAGAGATTGAAATTCAAATGGAAATTGCTAAGCCTTAAACTCAAACTGAAGAACATTAGGCTGAAGCAATTAAAGAATCCTCTTAAGATAAGGAGGAACAACCTAAGAAAGGGAGAAAGATAAAAAAGGAAGAAAGATAAAAAAGAGGACAATGATGAAAGAGAAAAAGGAGAAAAAGAAGAAACCCTCCTTCAAAAGAAAAATTGATCCCCACTTAGAAAGGAGCAATAAAATAAAGAAGAAAGATGATGAAAAGATGAAACACTAAGTTCCTTCAAAAGACAAATGGCTCCTAGACACTGAATGAATTAGTCAATGTTCATAGGAACCAAAGGTCAAGGAAGCAAGGTAAGTGTAGGTATGACAACTAAAACTCAAACTCTCTTATACTTTTGTTGTCCATATTTAGTACATTTATTCATTCATCTCAAATATAGCTTCACTTGTACTTGAATAGGACTTTAGATTTTAGCTTGGATTAGAACTGCTTAACGAAAATAAATTCATGTTACAAAACTAAAACAAGGAAGATAATTCTAGAAACCATTAGGAATTAGAAAGCGATGTAGATTTAGATACCCAAGTTATTTTAAGGATAACTAAGTTCATTATAATAAAAAACTTATATTTGATTCATTAAAATGAGTTAATCTAGCTTATTGACATTTAAAGTTTTCAAAGAAATCAACTCTCACCTTCATAAGGTGATTCATAAATAGTTCAAAGAATTTCTGTGCTAACTATGATTACCATAGAGTGCTTCTCTTGATATATAACTAGGATCTCCTTTATAGATGAAAATCAATAAAATATAAATGATGCATTCATTGAAACTTAGAAATAGAAAATTTTCACATAAGAAGCAAACAATCGAAGTTATGAATGATCTATTCAAAAGGATGAAACACATTATTTTTCTGAGTAATCTAGAATTTCCACAACATACTACTTTCTGCTAGAAAGGAATTACATTGATTAACTTGCTACATAAAGATCACATCCATTTGATTCTACTAATCATGAAAAAGTGCAAGAATTTCTTAAATGTGTATAGGAAAAGCTTGAAGGAAGCTAATAAAAGAAGGAAAATGATGAAAATTAAGCTCACCTTCTTAATCTACTAACTTCAAGCTGAAGAAAGAAAGAGGCCAACAAGTGCTGAAATAGAGAATCAAATTTGTTAATAGGTTATTTTCATTTACTTATACCATGCATGTTCAAACTTAATTAATTGTGAATCATTGATAAATTTAGATGAATTTAACATGAATTTATTGATTTCTCTAGGTGGATTGAAGATGGGAAAAGAAGAGAAAAACTAAAGAAAGATGATGCTCAAATTTGGAAAGGAAGACAAGTTGCAAAAGATTAACAAAGGCAGCAACATGTCGATAGAAAAATCCATGGCACAGCGTGGAATTCCATGTCACAGAATCAAACACTTAGCAATGCAATTTTCGGATGAGCAGAAGATTTCATGCTACAGCGTGGAATTCCATGCCGCAACATTAGCACCATCCCAATTTTTGGCATTTTTTTTGCTTCCTTATCCCTTGGTTTTTAAGGCAATGAGAGAGGTTTTTGGGGGGTATCATTTTGCTTTCATTTAGGGTTAGATTAGGGTTCTTTAGAGTGTAACTTTGGTAGATTTTAGAGAGGAAAGAAGGAGAGTTTTCAAAGAAGTAAGGAGGAAGAAGAAGATGGCCTACATTGTGTTGAGCTTTGTGAAGGGAGTAATTTCCGTTTTCATTATGCATTAAATCTACATTTCTAGGGTGAAGATGTAATCCTCTTTGATATATTTTGTTATATGGGAATGTTGCCTATTTAATGCAAATCATTTGTTTTCATTCATTAAGTTATTTGCTTTCATTTGGTTTGATATATTGCTTCATCAACAATATTATGAATCATATTGATTATCTAGCATGGTTAAGGCACACCATATGCAAAATCATGATTACCATTGAATGAAAAGGATAGGTGATTATGGTATACACCTTATGCTAAACCATCCTATTTGATTCATGTATTATTAATCTTAATGGGTTTTCATCTCAATTACACTACACACCATAGGTAATTGGAATGAGTGAAAATACTTGGTTTGAAAATACTTGGTTTAAACCCACACACCTAATGGCAATAATCTCACATTCAATAGAATGAATCCAAGTTATGCATTGAATCCAATGTCCCAATAGCAAAGAGTATCATTGAGTGGTGAAATTAGATCCCAAGACCCTTGCACTTTGTTAATCTCACCTACATTACCCATAGTTATTTGATTTCTGTAATTTGATTCAAGTGATCATTTATACTTGCTAAGCTTCAATTGCATTCCTTTAAGATAGTGATAAGTCAGTAACTAAATCTAATTGAATCGGTTTGAACATTCCCCATGTGATCGACCCTTGCATTGCACACTACACTACTATACATTAGTGTACTTGCAAGGATTTATAATTTAAACCGTCAACTTTTAGGCATCATTGCCGGGGAATAGTTCCAAATTAATTCAATTTAGTTATAGTTATTCTTTGTATTTCTATATCTAATTATATATAAGGTTTTTGATTTTTACTTTCTCTCTTTTGTAGAGCAGTGAATGAACAACAAAAGATCATTGAATCTAGCTCTATTCCCATTACATGATCGAAGTGATAAAGTAGAAATCGAGACAAATAGTTTAAGTGAAGTCCACATGGCTGACAACATGGAGAATCGATGAAAGAGTTTGCATGTCCAACTATAGGAATTTCACCTTCATGCATTGTGTTGAATGATAATGCTAGAAATTATGAACTAAAACACATTCATTTTAACATGCTTCTATCATTTCATGGAATAGCTGTAGAGGATCCATTGGCATTTATTCATGATTTCTATGCAGTAATACAAAATTTTCCTTTGCATGATATAACTGAGGATCAATTACACATGAAATGTTTACCACATGCTTTGAAGGATACAACAAAAATATGGTTCATGGTGTTAACTCTGGTTCATTAACAATATGAGAAGCAATGTACAACAAATTCACTAAAAATTTTATTCTCATGCAAAAACTGCTAAATTAAGAAGTAAAATTACTACCTTTTGTCAAATGGACGGTGAAGCATTCTATGAAGCATGGGAGCAATTTTAAAGCATTATTGATTCAATGTCCTCATCATAGATATCTACTTGAATTGCATAACCAGTTTTTCTATGATGGATTGACACAACCATGCCAAGCCATGGTTGATAATGCTACAAGTAGAGCCATGGGAGAAAGACTCCAAAAGAGACATATGAGTTGTATGAAATGCTTGGAGCAAATTCTCAACAAAAGAGTGTAAGAGCTAGAGGAATTTAGGAAGTGAACTATAATACAGATCTATCTATGCAGATGTCAGAGATAGCAAAGCAAATGAAGGCGATGTGCTTGATGATAGTGAACATGAAACAACCATGACCTGCTCTAATAAAGGTTTGTTCTTTTTGTGGGATTTCAAGTCACTCATCTAATATTTGTTCTTCAAATGATCATTTTATAGGTGATGTGAAACAAGTAAATGCAATGAAATTCTACAACCAGTGACCACGAAATGATCCTTACTCAAATTCTTACAATTCTAATTAGAGAAATCATCCTAACTTTTCTTTGAACAATGAATGCAATCAAAACCAAGTTGAAACTTTCAACCACCACCACCAAAGAAGCCTAGTTTTGAAGAAACCATGCAAAGTTTCATTTAAGCAACATAGATTCAGTTCCAAAACAATGCAACTAATTTCCAAAATATTGACTCAAGATTCCATAACATGGAGGCATCCATGAAGAAAATGGAGACACACTTAGGACAGATCGCAGATGTTATGCAAAGCCACATACTTGGGAAATTGCCTAGCTAGCCTGAGCAAGCAAAAGCAATCATTAAACTGAGAAATGGAAAGGTAATTGATAATAAATTTTGCAAAAAAACTAATGATTCAATTGTTTCTACAGGAACTAACAAGGGAAAGATAAAGGCAAAAGAGGATGTGCATTCAAGGAAGGCAATGTTTCTAATAGTTGACCCACTAGTCAACTACAAAGCACCCCCACCTTATATCCTCTAGTTCCATTTCCAGGAAATTAAAGCAGAGCAAATTTTATAAGTCATTTTCTTACATTTATGATATTCTTTCTAACGTGAATGTAAGCTTGCCTTTGCTTGACATGATAAAAAATATGCCTTCTTATGCTAAATTTTTGAAGGAACAAAGTCCAAGGAAGCATAAGTATGAACCTCACGAGAAGGTGGTTGTTTCAGAAGCAGCTAATGCAGTGTTGCAAACAAAATTGCCACTTAAACTAAAGGATCCAAGTAGTTTCAATATCTCAATTACTGTAGGAGGAACAAATAAGGTAAAAGCAATGCTAAATCTTAGAGCAAGCATAAATTTGATGCCTTATTCTTTTTATGTACAACTTGGTTTGGGAGAATCAAAACCCACTATAATGTCTCTTTAGCTTGCAGGCAGATTAGTGAAATATCCTAGAGGCATCATAGATGATATTCATGTGTAGATAGATAAATTGATTATTACAGCTGATTTTGGGGTGCTTAACATGCAAAGGCAAATGATTCTAGAGAGAGAAGTACCCATTCTTCTAGGACACCCATTCATGGCTACAACTAAGACAATCATGGATGTACAAAACGAGAAGTTGAAAATGACTGTCTTAGATGAAAGAGTGGAATTTTCTATTTATAGTTCCCTTTCATTGCCTTCTGATCCTAGTGGCTATTTTTAGTTTGATGATTTGGACTCACTTGTTCTATCTACTTTTGTGCAACAAGAAGCAAATGATAAATTTGAATTGGTGCTCACTATGGATGGATTGGTGGAAGATGAAGAACCAATGCAGCTGAAGGAAACACTTAACAGTGTAGAGCAAGAGGAAGTTGAGGAAATCTCCTTAGAAGAGCTTAAACGAGCTAGCCTAGAAGTGGAACATGTAATGGCCACACCACCACCATTAGATTTGAAGCAATTGCCTAAGAGTTTGAAATATATATTTCTTCATGAAAATAATACTTTTTCAATTATAATTGCTTTTGACTTGTCTATGGATGAGGATGTAGGTTATTGACTGTGTTAAGAGAGCACAAGGGGCTATAGGTTGGACCTTGATAGATATCAAGAGAATTAGCCCCACTATGTGCATGCATAAAATACTTCTTGAAGAGGATGTAAAGCCTTTTAGAGATGCGCAAAGGAGACTGAACCCACACATGAAGGAGGCTGTTTGAGCAAAGGTTATCAAGTTATTAGATACAGGTATTATCTACCCAATCTTTGATAGAAAATGGGTAAGTCTAGTACATGTTGTGCCAAGGAAATCTAGTCTCTCTGTTCTTAAAAATGACAATGATGAATTGGTCCCTATGAGAATGACTACAGGGTGGCAAATGTGCATTGATTATAGGAAGCTCAGTGCAGCCACAAGAAAGACCATTTTTCTCTCCCTTTCATTCATCAAATGCTTGAAAGATTGGCAAGTCATGCTTACTATTATTTTCTAGATGGCTATTTAGGTTACAATCAAGTTCCCATTTCCCCAGAAGATCAAGAAAAGACTGCCTTCACTTGTTTGTTTGGGACATTTGCCTATCAGAGGATGTCTTTTGGTTTGTGTAATGCTCCTACAACCTTTCAAAGGTATATGATGTCCATCTTTTCTAACATGATTCAAAGGTTCATTAAGGGATTCATGGATGATTTTTTTTTTTTGGAGATTCATTTGATGACTACCTTAATAACTTGAGATTGGTACTTAAAAGATGCATTGAGATGAATTTAACATTGAGTTGGGACAAGTGTCATTTCTTAGTCAAACAGGGAATTGTGCTGGGCCGCATTATTTCTAGTAAAGGCATTAAAGTGGACAAGGAAAAAATTGAATTGATTGTTAAGCTACCTTCCACAAATTCAATTAAGGGAGTTAGAAGCTTTCTTGGCCATGTAGGCTTTTACAGAAGATTTATAAAGGATTTTTCAAAAATTTCTAGACCGCTCTGTAAGCTATTGGCTAAGGATGTAACTTTTTGTTTTGATGAGGAATGCCTTGTTACCTTCAATACCTTGAAAGAAAAGTTAACTTCAGCTCCAATTTTAGTAATGCCTAATTGGTCCATTCCATTTGAGCTCATGTGTGATGCACCAAATTTTGCTATTGGTGTTGTTCTAGGACAAAGAGTATACAAATTACCTCATGTGATTCATTATGCAAGTAGAACTCTGAATAAAGCACAATTGAAATATTCCACCACTGAAAAAGAATTACTTACAATTGTGTTTGCTTTGGAAAAATTTTATTCTTCCTTGATTGGTTCAAAAGTAATTATTTATTATGATCATGCTGCGTTGAGATACTTGCTTACAAAGAAGGATGCTAAGCCCAGGTTGATTAGGTGAATCTTATTGTTGCAAGAATTTAACTTAACAATCAAGGACAAGAAAGGCTGTGAGAATGTTGTAGTAGATCACTTATCCAGGTTGGTGGAAGGCACCGATTTCAAGCAAGAGAGATGCAAGGAGAACATTCCTATCAATGAGATCTTTCCTGATGAACAATTATCTTCTATAAAGGGAAATGAACCTTGGTAAGCTGATATTGTGAATTACTTAATTAAAGGAGTTTTTAAACTTATGTTGAATTCCCAAGGATGGAAGAGGTTGTCTATGGCAAGGCATTATTTTTGGGAAGATTCAGTCCTTTTCAAACTATGTCAAACCAAATTATCAAACGTTGTGTGCCAGAAGAGGAGCAACAAAGCATACTCAGACATTGCCATACATTCAGTTGTGGAAGGCATTTGGGAGGGAAGAAAATTTCGTTAAAGATTTTTCAATCTGGTTTCTATTGGCCAACTATCTTTAAGGACACTCATGCCTTCTGTGCGATGTGTGTCAAGTGTTAGGGAATAGGGAATATCGAAAAGCAAGATGAGATGCCACTCACAGGGAATCTCATGGTTGAATTTATTTGACGTGTGGGGGATTGATTTCATGGGACCATTTCACCCATCGAATGGTAACCTGTATATTTTGCTTACTATGGATTATGTTTCTAAGTGAATTGAGGTGATGGCCACTGAGACTAATGAAACTAATGTAGTGCTAAGATTTTTGAAACACAGGATCTTTTCTAGATTTGAAACTCCAAGAGCCATCATTAGTGATAGGGGAACTCACTTCTGCAATAAGGTTTTTATAACTCTAATTAGAAAATACATTACACATTGAGTTACAACTCCTTATCATCCACAAATGTTTGGGCAAGTTGAGGTTAACAACCATCAAATTAAGGTAATTTCGGAAAGGATATTAAACACTAGGAGAAAGGATTGGGTGATGAAGTTAAACGATGCATTGTAGGCTTACAAAACCATCTTCAAAACCCTAATTGGAATGAGTCCTTATAGATTGGTTTTTGGGAAAGTCTACCATTTACCAGTTGAACTGGAGCATAGAGCATACTGGACAATCAAAAATGTGAATTTTAATTTGCAAAAGGTAAAAGAGCAAAGGAGATTGTAGCTCAATGAACTGGAAGAGCTGAGGAATGAAGCATATGAGAATCCAAAGATTTACAAGGAACGAATAAAGAACTATCATGATGAATTCATTCACAAACTATTCATTAAGCCTGGAATGGAATTTTTAGTCAATCAGGTGTTTCCACATGGAGCCATCGAGCTAAAGAATCTGAAAGACGGAAGTACTTTTAAAGGCTGGGCACCTAGTGATGTCAGAAATGACTTGCAAGTGCCATTAAATAAAGTTTGTAATCTTGAAAATCCATAAAAAGGGAGGTTGTCTCACTAAGGTGTTAAATACAGCACTTCTTGGGAGGCAACCCAAGCTTTTGAGTTTTGCAGTTATTTCAAATGTTTGGGAGTAGTGATGATTTTACAAGTATTTAATCTATAATAAGTTGCGTTAGTTTATTATGGTTTGATTGAATTATTAGGATGAGAAATCATTTTGTCATTTTATATTTGTTGCACTTATTAAATTGTTGTTTTGAAATTGATAGGTTGAGTCATAAATTGGGGAATTAGGGAGTACAACACATGAAGTTTCAAGATAGACAATCCACACATGTGTAAAGGATAACTAAGAATGGAATGCAGCCATCATGGCAATGCCGCAGGCGTTGGACCCCCTTAAGCAACTATTACTCCCTCTTTTCCATTTCGTACAATGAGTAATTATTATTTTGTCTATTGGATAGGTTAAGTTCATGAGTGAAAGAGTTGGGAGTAACTCAAATTAAATTGCAAGGGAAGGAATCAACATTGGATCAAAAGAAGAGTTAAATTGTGAAAAATTGGAACAACGGGAACATTTGGAACATTCATACAATCAAAGGCACAAAATGTGTTGATGGAACAAGGAGGCAAAATGAACAACTAAAATAGGTGTGAGGGGCAATAGAGTGAGGTATGTCGCAGTATGTAGCAACTAGCAGAAGCCATGTTGTGGCATAAATTCCATGATGCGACTTGAAGTCTATTGTTTGAAGTGTGTGGGGTTTTTAAAATTTTGTAAGTGCCTGAAGTTCAAGTCCATGAAGTACAACTCCATGAAGCACAAGTTCATGAAATGCATTGCTTGAAGTTGAGGTGTCCAAATTTTTCTAGGACATGGTGTTATTTCTTGGACATAGCGTGAAGTTCAAATTTTCAAATTATAAACAGCTTGCACTCTTCAAGACGCGGCATCCATTCTTGGCTATGGTTTAAAATTACATTGCTTGCAAAATGTGGAGGCCAGATTTTTCTAGGACACAGCGTCCCACTTCACGACACAGCATGTGATCCATGCCCCTCTTTAAGCCTTTTGTGCCTCTTCTATTCACACCACTTTTTCTTCACCCATTTCAATGCTAGCATTTCATTTTTCCGTCTCTTTCAAAGATGCATCCCACTCTTCCAAATTTCCATATTCTTTTCTCTCCAAAGATTCTCAATGGATTCTATTACCCTTTGCCCTTCACAAACATGCACATCGTCATCCTCATCTCCTTATCTTCCATTCACACATTTGGGGATTTCACAACAAGTTGGGTTTTTCTAGGGTGGTGAAGATGCTTCTCGAAATTAGGTGAAATTGTTCTCCACTTACTCCATTTGCTTGAGTTGTGATTCTTGTGTGTTATTGCAACATTTAATGGTGGATTGGAGTGTTGAGTGGAAAATTATACATTGTGCACCCTAGGAGTTCCTTAAAGTGCTTGAAGGAAATGTTTTGGATTTTTCTATGGAGAGTGGTGCATTTGGAAGTGTTTGGAGAGTGTTTTGTGTGTTGGAGTGGAATTAGAAGTGGATTTGTAAGCTTGGAGGAGATTTTTCTTTATGCACATCAAGTTTTTGATAGTTTGATTAAACCAAAGCAAGTGTGAGTAGTGGGTGAAAATGTGGTGCATTTAGAATTATCTTCTACAACAATGGTTTGTGTAGAGAGTTGTGATGATTGTTGTGCTTAATTGATGAAATTGCTATATTCCTTTTGGGGTGGTATTGAAATGTGTTCATTATGAATTCTAGCCATGTGTAAAATCTCCTCTGTGAAGACTTGTTTACACTCTAATTTAGTTTGGGGGTTTCCAATTGTTGATAGTGTGATTGTTGCTTAAGGGGATATCGTGTTGTGTTGAAGTGGATTTGGACATTGTGTTGTGTTAAAGTGCAGCTTATGCCCTATGTTGAAAACCTCAAGATCCTTTGATTATTCAGTTTGTTCCTTCTTCATTATGCCTCCCAAAAAGAGTACTGTTGCTGGTCCTTTGCAAAGGAAGTAGCAGCCGAGGACTTTTGCCGCTCTATTGTCTACAGGTCATGCATCCCTAGATGAGGATTTGACCTTATGTCTAGCAGCATTGTGGACATGATCAATGACAGAGGATGGGAGAGATTTGTAGCACAACCAAGTGCCACACTAGTGCCAGTGATTTGAGAATTTTATGCAAATGCTCGAGAGCAATATAAGGTGGACCCAATGCAATTGAAGGCATTAGTCTAGGGTAAGATGGTGCCCTATGATCACTTCTCCATCAATCAAATTTATGGCTTAGAAGACATTGATGAGGATGAAACTCGACATGGCTGGAGCAAGGTCCCAATATGGAGGTTGTCATCAATCTAATTGCCAAACAAGGTACTCAATGGAAGTGTCGAAATGAAAAAGTTAGAAGCTTTCCACGAGGGCAGTTCAAAGAGAAAAGCAGAGGGTGGTATTACTTCATGTTTGCCAAATTGATGCCAACCATTCACTCTTTTGATGTCATAAAGGAGGGAGCGCTCCTCAACTATGCTCTCCAAATAGGGATGACCATCAATATGGGGCAGTTAATTGAATGTTCAATTATTTCACATTCACAGGAAAGCAAATAGGAGGCTTGAAACACCCTTCCCTTATTTATGGACTATGTCTCCAAGCCAAATTCCCACTATTGTTTCAAAAGAGCTCCAACACCCACTGTATTCCATCACACATAAGATGCTCAGATCTTTTGAGAAACAAAGTGGTCATTAAGAGGAACCGAGTGCACCTTCTGCCCCAAGCTCTTCTCAACAGAGGCCACCATAGCAACCTCCTATTTTAAAACTCATAATGGGTGATCTACATGAGTAGATTAGGGAATTGAGAGACTACATTGAGTGAAGCAACAAGGAAAGGTTAAGGGAGCAGCAGGAATAGTTCCAATTTGTTGTGGACTACACCAATGCCCTAAATGCTATGGCTTAAGGATCAAGCTCAGTCATCTTTCCTACTCCTCCAACTTGTCCGTCTCCACCAACCGAATAATCAGATTATGATTTCGAAGTTTAAACCCCAGTACCTCAGGGAAGTCCTCATTTTCTATTGCTTTTGTTTAACATTGAGGATAATGTGTCTTTCAAGTTTGGGAGCATTTTAGCTATTTGTGTGTTTGTTACAGTACTTATGTAGTTTTGACTATTTAGTTTCATATATATAAAAAAAATTATATTAAAAATATGTATTTTGTGTGTTTTGAGCATCAATCAGAGTCATCATACATAATCAATGATATATATGTGACATTTGACAATGGTTAAGTTGAAAATGATAAAAATCATTATTACTTGCATGCTCGACTTGAGTCCTAATCTAATTTGCTATAGATTCCTTATACACATTGATCACATTGACATAGCCATTTATTTTGAAATTTTTGTATACTTAGCTTTAGTTTAGGAGACTAAGTATGCTTAGTTTAATTCGAATCCTAGAATTCATTGTAACTCCTATTGAGACAAGGACTAGATGAGATAAAGAAGAATATTAGTAAAAACTCATTGTCAAGTGGGGGGGGGATCACTTCCAATGAATTGAAAAAGAAATAAGTTTGGGGGTATGATGGTAATACAGCCCAAAGATTAGGGTATATCACATTCTCAAAAATGAAAGAAAAAAGATAAATATGAAGAATGTGATGGTAATAGAGTAAATAAATGAATGATGAACGTTAAGCATCACATGTGCATCGAATGTAGTCTCTCTGGTTTAAATTGTGAATTCACAAGGTTTGCATTGAACATGTACTACTTAGTTGTTTGAATGAATGTAAGTATTAAATGATGTAGATTGAAATGGCTATAACGGTTGCCCTTGTAGATGAAATCTATGGTAGTGAAGATGAGGCTTAGGTTGGAAGTATAGACATTCATGATATCTTGATATTTTCCTCCTAACCATGTTCAAATTATTGAGGTTTTGACTGATGATTTAGATCGATGTTAGTGTTTTCATAAAGAATTCTTGTGCTTTATTTTGATTGAGGATGAGCAAATGAGTAAGCTTGGGGGTATTTGATAGGTAATTTTCATTCACTTATGTCATGCATGCTCAAACTTAATTAATTGTGAATCCTTGATAAATTTAGATGAATTTAACATGAATTTATTTATTTCTCTATGTGGATTGAAGATGGAAAGAAGAGAAAAACTAAAGAAAGATGATGCTCAAAGTTAGAAAGGAAGACAACTTGCAAAAGATCAACAAAGGCAGCAACACGTGGACAAAAAAGTCCACGATGCAGCGTGGAATTCCACGCCGTAGCATCAACCACTTAGTAATGTAATATTGGGAGGAGGAAAAGATTCCATGTCATAATGTTGGCACCATCTGGATTTTTTGCATTTTTTCTGCTTCATTGTCCCTTAGTTTTTAAGGCAATGAGAGAGGTTTTTTGGGGGTTCTTTTTGCTTTCATTTGGGGTTAGTTTTAGGGTTCTTTGGGGTGCAGCTTTGGGATATTTTGGAGAGGAAAGAAGAAGAGTTTTCAAAGAAGCAAGGAGGAAGAAGAAGATGGCCTGCATTGTGTTGAGCTTTGTGAAGGGAGTATTTTTCTTTAACATTATGCACTAAATCTATCTTTCTGGGGTGAAGATGTAATCCTCTTTGATACATTTTGTTATATGGGAATGTTGGCTCTTTAATGAAAATCATTTATTTTCATTCATCAAGTTATTTGCTTTCATTTGGTTTGATATATTGCTTAATCAATAATATTATGAATCACATTGATTATCTAGCATGGTTAAGGCAAACACCATATGCAAAATCATGAGCACCATTGAATGAAAAGGATAGGTGGTTATGGTACACACCTTATGCTAAACCATTCTATTTGATTTATGTGTTCTTAAGCTTAATGGGTTTTCACCTCAATTACACTACACACCATAGGTAATTGGAATGAGTGAAAATACTTGATTTAAACATGAACACCTAACGATAACAATCTCACATTCGATAGAACAAATCCAATTTATGCATTGAATCCAACATCCCAATAGCAAATAGTATCATTGAATGGTGAAATCTGATCCCTAGACCCTTGCACTTTGTTGATCTCACCTACATTACCCATAGCTATTTGATTTCTATAATTTTATTCAAGTTATCATTTATACTTGGTTAGCTTAAATCACATTCCTTTAAGATAGTGATAAGTCAATAACTAAAGATAATTGAATCGGTTTGAACATTCCCTATGGGATCGATAATGAGAATACAAAATATCATATTTTATTCTCTCAATAATTAATCTTTTATACCTGTTTGATTCCTAAATATACTCATTATTCTTATATTTTGATTTAGGAGACATTTGGAGTGGTTAAATGCAAAAAGAAGTCAATTGAGGAATTTTGGACAACTTAAGATGATGGCTCAAATTTTGTTTTGGTTGGTTCGAAGATCTCCCGAAGTGACAAGCATAAATTTTTCATGGACATAGCCCACCACTAATCTCCCCAGGGGTATAGGGGCAGAGCCCCCATGATATGGATCGTATGCCAGATGACACGCTAAGGAGAAGCAAAAAGGAGCATCAGAGGCAGCAGGTTGGCACCGCCAATGCCAACCCACTTCACACCACCACCCGAACAGAGGCAGCAATGTGGCACCGGTGGCGCCTGACTCCATTCCTAAATTTTTGAAACTTATAAAAATTACAGATTTTTGCATATTTTGACTCTGTATAAATAGCAATTTCTCAGAGTTTTGGGGGGGTTCTTTTACTGGGGTTTTGAGGAGGACATTTTGGTAGCTTTCGACAGAGAATCTTCTTCTTCTCTTTTCTATTTTATTTTTCTTTATGATTTTATGGCCCTGCATGGCTAAACTCTTATCTTGATTTAAGGAGACAGAAGCCTTAGAATCAATATACAATGAGATCTAATTTGATTTAATTGTTCAATTTATACTTTGAGTATTAAATATTCTTCTTTGTTCATGATTATAATTGTTATGTTTAATTACTAAGAGATCTACTAGTTTATTATTCATTGCAATTTATTGCTAGATATCAAATCCATAATCATTTGATCCCTCTAATTTGTGAAGCAACTAGGGTTAATAATTTGTTGTTATTACTATTATTAAATCTTAGGAAGAATATTTGACTAAATTAAATGCAATGCTAGTGCTTGTGTTATTTAGTTTCACCAATCTCTGCAAATCTTAAGTCTGCTATTAGATTAAACCTTTAGCACTAGTCAGGGGTTATTTAGTGGCTAGTGTTAATTAGAATATTATTTTCTAATTAACTATGTTAAAGGAGAGATAGGAAAAATAATTCTATTTAAAGTATGAATTGATTTATAATTGTATCAATGATCAGTTATGAGATTCTAATGATGGGTGTTGACCTAAACTGAGGTTTTCTTCTTTGATTGATTTCTTTGATAACACTTTCTTCACTATATTCAAACCCCCCCCCCCTTTTATTCACATTGCATAAAATTAAGCTAGATACTCCTCGTGGGATCGACCCTTATTCACACTACTATAGGTAATTTAATTCGAGTAAGGTTCAAAATTTGGTTGCCTACGATAGCACACCAATCGACCCTTGCATTTCATACTATGCTGCAATACATTCATGCACTCGCAAAGATTGATAATTTGAACCATCATTTGTCAACATCAATCATGAGCTAAATGGCAAGAAATTAACAAATGAATATCAAAGGATATAAGTTGCCCAACTTGATGTGTTTAGAAGAAAATCATGCTTTAGATTTCTATATACTCTAGATGCCTCTGAAAATGACTACCTTAGATGTGAATGCATGTGAGTTTATTACTTAACTGAAAATCATTCTAAAAACCTAAGTTGATATATGAAATTGATCTTTGAGATTATTATAGTTCTATGGCCTTAGTTAAGCTTGTTTGGGAAGCTTTACAGCTTAAGGTCTTGAATAGGAATTTCATTCCTAGTCATTCCTTTTATAATCATCATAAAGGCTTGAACTAATAAGATTAAAACAATTTGGATAATGACTTAAATCTTAACGAAAGCTTATCATGAACTATTCCATTTTATGCACTATTCTTATTTACTCATGCTTATGATTGCTTGAGTATGCTTAAATTAAAATTATACATTAAAAAAAAGTGCTTGATATATATGAAACACCATGTTTGAATTGAAATTACATATTTGTGATGTTGCAATGTACAAAAAGAGTTTATTTGATTATGTGTTAAAGAATGATTATGTTAATACTTGATTAAATGAGGAATAATTAAATGGCTATTGGGTAGAATAAGCTAGAAAGTAGAAATTCAAAATACTTTAGGATTATTCATTTCTAGGAGCAATATCACTTGTCCCCTAGGCACCTAAGCTATAGCTGCCTGGTGTTTCAAATAGATTTATTTGGTGGGTCAATTCATGTTCATTCCTATTTGCCTCCCACTTCCTAGCCTCCTACAACCTAAAATAGCTTGTACCTGTGAATTCACATCGTTTGTAGAAACCATTTCTCTAAGTTTCTTTCATTTCCATTAGTTTTTACATCCCAATGGCACCCAAACTCAGAATTTCTAAAACTCAAAAAGGGTTTAAGAGAGCTAGAACTCGAGAAGAAGCATCCACTTTTCAAGTTACATCTTCTAGAAGATCTAGAAGGCCTCGAACTACAATTAGTGGAGATAAACCATTTCCCCATCCAAATATGAATGTTGAGGAAGAAGAAAATGCTGGAACAAATGCAGAAGGGGCAAAAATGTTTGATTTGGAATCACTACTAGCAGAGGTTAATGGAATAAAAGTTATTATTGCCAAAATCGAACCAATATATCTACCTGTGTATTATTTTGGTAGTGAGGATAAGAAATTCAACTTTTACACTTCAATGTTGGGTAGACAAGTCCATGTACAAAGAAATATTAATTTGAGCTACCTTTAAAAATGTAAATCTAACATATTTGACTACGTTAAACTATCAAGGGTGGCCTGACCTAATAAACTATGAGGCACTTATATATAGAGAAGTGGTTCTTAAATTTTACTTCAACTGTAAACCCAACTCATATGAATCAATGGTGAAAGGTGTGGAGATAAGATTTGGAACACATTTAGTATCTTCTGAAAAGCATTTAGGAGAGATTCTATGGGTGCCAGTACAAGAAGATGAAAATGAGCTTAAGAAAGAAGAAATATTCGACAATTTATCCACCAACACTATATACACATCCAATCATACATATATGAGGACAAAGAATATGAATATTGAGCTTAAAATGCTTAGGAAGGTCTTAGAGAATATGTTTATGCCTAAGCTTGGAGGAACAGAGTAGGTGACAACAAATGAGGCTAAAATATTATGGAAAATTTACACTTATCAAAGAGTTAGCCTTTCAAACTTAATGTTTACTACTTTTGGTTATATGACATAGAGGACTGCCCAAGTAGTGCCATAAGGTGTGTGGTTAACAAAGATATTTGAACATTTTCAAGTTTCTGTAAGTGGAAAGTTTTATCTGGAAATGCCCTCACTTAAGAAAGATTGGATAGGAAAAACCCTACTGAAAAGAATGGGAATAAAATTTTCTAATTATGTGGCAGAAATGAATGAAAAGAATGATAGAGATAGAGAGAGATGGAAGAAGATAATGAGAGTGAAGAGGAGGAAGAAGGAAGTGCATCCTCCCAAGAAGTGGAAGAGATGGAGGAAATGGGTGAAAGAGAACGAACATTTAACAGTCACAACCCCATTATAGAAAGACAATTCTCACCTTCCATGGCTTCACATCCTTGTCACTAGAAGTGAAAGAATTAAGAAAAGAAGTAGGTGATTTGAGAAAAGCACAAGAAAGAATAGAAAAGAAGATAGACATTCTTCTTTCACATTATGAGATTTCTCAATCTACACCTAGAGCCGATCCTATTTCATCCACCATCCCAGCTCATAACATCAAGATCCAGAACCAACCTTTACAATAGAAAAGCTTACATCTACCTAGGCTACCACTCAGGGAGAACCTACTTCATCCATGCCTTTTGTAGATCCTCATACCTCCTAAAAGATTTCAGTTTTCTAGTTATACATTTTGGGGAAAACAAAACTATTGATGAAATGTTTTAGATGTCTTGTATTTTTGTGAGAACTATATGAGAGAATGATGTACTAAGGTTTATCATGTATTTTCCCTCTGAAAATTTAATGTAAATCTGAGTTTCATAAAATGAAATGTTTGTTTATGTGATATGATCCTGATGAATAGATGATTAACAATTGTTTGAAATGATGAATCTGTATTTTTCTGTTATGATTTTGATGAATGCAATGATGAATGCTTAGCAATTGTTTGAAGATTTTCAATAAAAATTATATAATATTTGAATGTTGCCCAAGACATGACTGTGTTCTCTCTATTGATGTAAATGTATTCTATCTAATAATCACAGTTGTGCCTGAATGACTTATCCTTTTGACATTGAGGGAGAAAAGGATTTGAGCATTTGAAGAAGAATTTCTTGGAGAAAAAGTAGGAGGAGAATAATTCGTGCTTTACATGTTTTACCGTGATAGAAAAAGAGGAAGAAAGACTTGAAGTTTACAAAAAGAGGAGACATGCCCCATTCATCTCACTGATCCCCTTCTCCCATGCAAATAGATATACCTTTTGATGCTAACAAAAAGGGGGAGAAGCATTGAAGAGAATTGAGAAAGACTTGTCAGTTAAAAAAGGGGAGAATAAATGAGGAAAACTTGTTTTGAAAAAGAATAAAAGAATTGATAAGATCTACAAGTCTTTAAGTTTTTGTTTTGGTGTCAAACTCCATAGGTTTACAAATTCCAATTAGATAGGGAGTGTTTGATATTGGCTCATTAGCATATTCTTAAACATTACAAGTCTTCAAGTTTGGTCATCATCAAAAAGGGGGGGATTATTGATCCAAAGGATATGATTTTGATGATCACCAAAACTTATATTTAGACTTACTTTATACTAGTAATGCTTCCAGTTTAGAAAGCTTGAAATAAAGATGTATATGCTTGAAAAGGATGTATATTTGGTTCATTATTTATGCAAGCACATACACATGTTTGACATGACTTTAAATGTGTTAAAAAAAGAAGAAATTGTCTTGATCTATATTGTGTTCAACCTTGATTATTATTTCAATGTTTTGGATCAAATGCACATAAGTTTTATAAATATATCATGTACATGCATGAATAATGAGAATATGATCCATCTTGCATATATCTTGGTATATCACTCTATAATGGATCACAATCATATATGCTTGAATTATGTATGTCAGAGTGAGTTATTATTTATGCAAGCATATTAAAATCTTATAATTGGAGAAATTATCAAGATCCACCAGTTTGGTATATCATAATGTGATTTGTTGGATCACTTATATGTTTATGTTATTTGATAAAGAAGAAAATAGATGTGCTTCATGAAGTTATCATTCATATATTTAAGAATGAAAATATGTTTGAATGAGTTCATTCTTTACAAAAACATGATTCATATTGCCTATCCATGTTCCACAACTTATGTAAATCATATGTGGATGAATGTATTTTTATTTATAATGAAAAATATCAAAGTCTCAAAAGTCTAGTTAAGTGCAAGACCGCTATGACTTAGCCCAGTCACTTGTGGATATCACCTACTAGCTCCAAATAGAAGCTAAGTCCAAAAATCATGTTCGAAGCATCAAAGCATATCACCCTACCACCAATGCCTATCGCCTAGCATGCAGGCGCTTGGCCCAGCAACCTGCAATACTGCCTGCGGATGGAAAATAAGGATGGTTTGGGATTTTTGCATGAATCAGACTATAGCCACTTGGACATACCGGCTGCCATATCACCCAACGCATAGCCAAATGACCTAGCCGCCCATGGTATCACTTGTCAGTGTTCTATGGTCGAAAATCCAAACATTGCAAGTGGCATAAATGCATCCTAACTTCTTCCAATTGTCAAGATGTTTGAAGATCTATAAAAGAAGAAGCATTGGGATGTTTCAAGGGTTAGAAGTAAAAATAAGAAGTAAGAGATTGAGCTTTAATCTTCATCAAACAACTTGCAATTCTAAGACCAAAGAGCTTAAACTTCCATGCTCACAAAAGAGCTTTCATCATCCAATCTTTATTCAAGGTCTACTTTTTCACAACACAAGGGAAAAACTTCTGTATCAACAAGAGCACCATCTTAAGTCTTTCCCAGCAATCAACTGGAAGCTTGAGGGTTCTAAGTACCAAAGACAAATCAAATACAAGAAACACTTTTCAAGTTTCCAAGTGCATTTCACTCCAACAAGCTATTAAGATCAAGAAACTTCAAAGCCATATCATTTCCTACTTCAAGGAGTTCAAATGGCTGTATGTTTTCATTATATATCTTTTTATTATTGTACTTGAATTATATGTACACCTTAGCCTAGATAGAGGCATTTCTCTATACATGTTCATTTGTAGAGTTCTTGGTTAGCTAATTAGGAAACAAAGGTTAGAGAAGTTGTTGGTTAGCTCCTAAGAAACCAAATTGTATGTGTTGGTGTGAGCTTAAGAAAATCATCATTGCATGAGTTAGTAGTGAGTTCAGGAAAAACCATCATTGTATAAATTGTTTATGTGCTCGTGAAAACCAACAGTGTGAGTTTCTAGTGAGCTCATAAAACTAGTGTAGGAGTTCTTTGTTAGCTCAGGAAACCAAGTGTGATTCAGCAAGGTATAGTAGAACCCAACGTTGGGAAACCTTAGAGAGTCGAGTAGGTTCCAAGAGAGGGCCCAAACCATAATAAATTATGTGTACGATTGCCTTACTTTCTTTCTTTCCATTGTTATCTTATTTATTTTATTTTGATCAACACAAAAATGTTGAACCAAAATAGTGTATGTGGCAAACAACCAAGTTTTGATAATGAGCAACAAAATATGAGTGAATAATTAAGATACTGATAGTTGTTTTGAAGGATTTTAGTGACAAATATAAATGATATATAGGAAAAAAATTCAAATATAGTAGAAAACATATATAAAGATTACATCAGGAATGAGATCCACTATACTGGAAGATGATTTAAATACTCAAAAAGAATGACACTAAAAATTTGAAAAAAATCCGCAAAGCCTATCTGAAGCCATGTCATTTAGGCTTTTATAAGTATCCAAATATGATTCAATCAGCAGGTCCATGCACTTAATGATACAATTCAATCAAAGGATATATCTTATACTAGAAACATTACATACCACTATGAATGAAGCTTCAATTATTGTCAAAATCTTCTACAAACAAAGTCAGTCTCAGAGAACACTCGCCTCAGCCAGATTCGAACAAATTGTTCCTCTTCTCTAAGCATGGACAAGTTAGAAAAACTCTTCCTATACAACATCTGTCCATTACATAAAGGCAAATTTAGATTGCAAAAGCAAAATAGTAAGCAGGACTAAACATGAACGAATGCAGAGCTAAAGACAAAGTTAAACTGATCAAGCATTCGTCTCTCAAATGAATTTTATCTCGAGCAAATGCAGAACAAGGAACTTGTCCAACCTATTTTGTCTGTGGCATCAAGATTCATCCATAACTTATTATGGACAAAGTATAAGATAAAGTAGAAGCACCACATTGGACTCAGACAAATCTGTATAGACACAGTAGTCACTTGGACAAAGTTGACTACACCGCATAAGCAAATTTGTTCATAACTTACTACGGACAAATCAAAAGACAAAGTTGCTTCATCTAGTGAACAACTAAAGAGGAACTTTTTCTGCACCATCAAGAGTAGCCTTTAACTTATCATAAACAAACTAAAAGAAGAAGAAAAAGCACTACAACAAACTCAGACAAATTTGCACAGACAAAGTCATTTAATCTCTCTTACGATTCTTCTCTAAGCAAAATTGTCCGATACTTACTTGAGATAAACTAGAACTCCTAGGACAAAATCTGGCTACACTCACTGGATAGACTTTCTCATGAACAAATCATATTAACATCCGGACACTATAGACAAGCTCAATATGGAAAGAAATTCAAAGGAAAGAAGTCTCCGTTTTATCAGAAATTTCACTCTCAAAGGTTGCGTCCTTTCCAGTTTAATGAGCATCTTTCCAAAAAAATGAAAGAGTCAACTATGCAGTATGTTCTCATCTAATGTTTGTGAAAACTTAAAATACATCTTCTTCAAGGTTAGCGCCACAGGCTTTCCAGCTATTACAGATCAATTAGAAGATAGCTTTGCAATGGGAACATAATCAAAAAGGTCTTCAACATTTATTGGAAGTCATTTGCCATCAATGTGTGAATATTCAAAATTAGTATAAATGCATCACAGAGACAACGAAGAAGATGGGGAAGAATAGAGAAAAGAAAGATAGAAAAATAAAAAGGAAACAACACTTAATCAGGAACCTCTCTGTAGGAAAGACTTCCTCCAGGATATTCAATCTCCATCAAGCTAAAAGTCAATATGCATATAAGAGTTATCATTATCATCAATCTTCTAGTGTATTCATATCATTACGCCTCATTGAGTATTCATTTTATCTGTACTTAATTTTTTTACAAATAAACCTAGTATAAAGGCAAATCATTGCACAATGTTATTGCAGTTTATCTGCATTATGAGTTTATGGTAAGCTCAGAAAAACCACATTGTATGAGTTGTCGGTGAGCTCTGGAAAACCATCAAGTTTGCTAGTGATCTTAGAAACTAATGAGTTTCTTAGTAAGTTGTGGAATCCAGAAGAGTATTGGGAGCACTTATTTATGCCCTTGGAGCTACAATCTAGAAGGGTATTGGGAATACTTATTTATACCCTCTAGAGCTGGAATCTAGAATAGTGCTGGGAACACTAGTTATGTCCCCTAGAGCTGGAATCCAAAAGAGTGCTAGGAGCACTAGTGTATTCCATTATAAGTAAAACCTAAGGCACAAGGAGAGTGTGTTCTTAGAAGAGTGGAGTAGGGAGCTTGCCTGAACCACTAGCCTAAACCACTAGAAAAATCTATTGTGTCATGTGATACTTGATTTAAACTTCTATTCCTTTGTAGCCCAATAATTTTATTTAGCCATAACTTTTTATCTGCTCAATTCACCCCTCCCCTCTTGAGCTACAGATCATATGGAACCAACAAGTGGTATTAAAGCAGGCTTCACTAGTTAATCTTGATCACCAGAATATAATTTGTGAAGAGATTCTTATGGCAAAATCATTCCACAACACTACTCAGGTATAATTTATTTCCAGACCTTCTTACTTTAATGTTATCCATTATAGGTTCTGGAAACTCAAAATACATTGTCTCCTGCTAAATTTGATAGAATATCTATGTGCAGCTCTATTAAAGATGCATGAGAAATTACATATGACCAAGCTAACAAGGTCCAAGGGAATAAGCTATTGATTTTTTATAAGAAAAGTCAAATGAATCAACTTTCAAAGAATCAGAGGTACTTTCAATTTCATGGCAATTTGTGATAATGAAGTACTCTCTAAAATAAAAGCTATAAGTTTTAAAAGAATTTGAAGATCCTTATAATGATTTGAGTGCCTAACTTGAAAAAGGAATTAGATAGAATAACCATTGAATCTTGTTAAGTGAGTTGGAGACCACAAGAGTTATTTTATGATCTACCAAAGGTGATAACTCAATAAACACAATAAGTGATTAGGATTATATCAAGTTAAAATTTTATGCACATATTATTTGAGAAAAATGCCTTGGATTATATGCTTCTTACGGCTTCATTTGTGCATGGGGCATAAAAACACACTAAATAAAGTTAAATAATCAAGAGATTAATCAGTCAAAATTTTCAAACAACTTCTGTAATCAAATCTCTTAATTATGAAACTTGAAGATAAGCCCTACATCTAGTAATAAGCTCTTGTAAAAACATGTACATCACCTACTCAAAAATAATAAATCATGCATCATCCGATATCAAGACTCGGACAAATTGATAACATTTACTTTGTTCGTAGATTTGTTTGTAGTTACCAATTTGTCCAAAGCTATCACAATTCATCTAGAAACCCATGAAAAGCCCTTGTTTTCCAAGACATACTATTCCTCTCATAGCAAGTGATAGAAAAACCCCTTTTCTAGAAGAAGGCAATTCAAATTATCACTATTCCCTTCTCCATTCCTCAACATCTTGGCGCCATTTTTCATTTGCTCACTTCCCTTTTCAGCTACCAAGAATCTTCAAGCGCACTCCACCAAAACCCTAAACCTAAGATTGGTGGAAATGGAGGATTCAAGCATAGGAGATATGGCTTTTGCATCTACATCCAAAAAAAGAAGAGACAAAAAAGAATCAAGAGATGTACATCCAAAACAGAATAGAAAAGTACAAAGAAATAGACTCCTTCAGGTAACTTTCTAAAATAATGAACAAAGTCACCATAAGTTCATGAGTAGGTACAATAAAAGGAAAGCATTGAAAGGAAAGGTTATGACTTTAGTTTCTTTGAAAAGATGAACATGGAAGTATGTATTTGGATAAACTTCTAAGGCTGGAAAGAATTCATGAGTTGCAGAGACATGTTATTCTAGAATGGTAAAAATACTTCTCTACAACTATGATCCTAAATTGAAGAAGTCTTGGAATGGTGACAAGGAAATAAATATCTTCCAATAGCATTAGAGAATGCTTAACTCTACCCATGGTTGAAAGACAAACATTTGATTGGCCAACACCCAGAAAAGCGTTATTCTCATGGGTAGCAGGAAAGGCTATCAGTGATAATATAGTGAGCTTAAATCCAAAGCATTTGGATACAAATTTAAGAATAGCCCACAATATTTTGAATAACAGCATTTATCCCAAGACTGGAGGAAGGGATAATATCTCTGAAAGATATGTAAAAGTTCTTCGGGCATTGAAATTTAAAGGAAGGTGAATCTGGGGAAAATATGTCTAAAAAAATTTACCAAGTTGAATCCTCTGCAACATATCCTCTATCTTATGGTATGGCAATGAGCAAAATACTATGAAAGGTAGAAGTGGATCTATCATGTGAAGAACCAGAAGAATTTAAATATTCAAACATGCTTTACAATGTGACATTGAAGATAATGGGAATACACATATATGATGGCACCATCACTGAGAAGGCAAAAAGGCCTAGACAATCAAAAGGGCCAAGAGAGGATGAAGAAGAAGAGGATGAGATAAGGTAAGAACTAGATGGGGGAGAAGATGATTCTGCAGAAAATGTGGCGGCAATGATAGAAGAACTAATACAAGATGTCTTACCCATTGAAGAGGACACAAGGATTACAGTCTCAACAATAGAAAATCAAGATCTTGCATCCTATGGAAAAATAATAGAAGTGGTAAGAGAAGAAGTAAGAAGTGAGGATCATGTACAACTAGCTATGATAGCAGAAGCAAAAACAATAGCAGCAGAAATGGCAACAGCAGCAACACCATCACCTCATAATTCAAATCAATTCCCATTCAAACCTATCCACCCTTTTCCAAAAAATCAACCCATTCCTCAAAACCTTGAGGGGAGACTGATTAACATAAAAATTAAAATTTCAGCCCTAAATATTAGGAAGGATTCACTGAATCAAAAACTTGATACTCTAATATCTTTGGTTGAAACCATCAAGGGTCAATAACAGCCAATGCAACCCTCTCCTGACCATGAACCTAGACCTATATCGCCAATCTGATCCACTCATTCTTTGTAACACCCCGCCCTCCTGGGGTCGTTACTCCACTTTACACCATGAATCCACATGATTATACCATGATTTTTCCACCTCCAGGGTGGGTTACTTTGATATATATAGATATATTGAGCTAAGTTCTATAGAAAATTGGACAGAGTCTCCCTTGAAAATAGGGCTATCCACCTAGATACAACCATTCATCACAAA
>JAYJMB010062731.1:0-26051 GCA_036873735.1 Pouteria campechiana | reverse complement strand
TTATTCTCTATCTAGAGCCGGGAGATATTTCAGTATTGAAAAAATATATCCTAAAATTACTTCTATAATTATTTACCAAAAAATATTTCACTATCCTAGAATACTTTTAGAATTATTTACCAGAAATAGTTTTTCAAAAATGAATGGTTTATTCCTCTAGATCCTTATAAGATAATGTCTTGTTATGAGAAAATTTTATTAAAAACAAAATCTATCACATTTGAGCATAAATGCAAAGAGTCCTGTCTTGACTGGATCAATTATTCTAAACTTGTTATTAAAAAAATTATACCACAAGACCAGTGGTACTCCCCAATCCAAACCAACTTATTTGAATTTCTGCATCATCCTAATCTACTATTACTTCTCCTCTTAAAATGAGATATAACTATTAGGATTATCAAGAAGTATGGTTTCATATTTTTCTATGATAAAATTTTCTATTTATCCATTCATGGCGAGTTAGATTTCTATTGGAAAATCCAAATCAATACATTCCAATGTGGTTTCATGCAGAGTTTTGGGATTTATGGGGTCCTAATTTACAAATTTTCTCCACTGGTTTAAAAGATATTCTACCTTTTGATATTAAAAATCCTCCTTCTATTAAAGTGCTCGATTTGGTCATTCAAGAATCTATTCCTTAGATTTCATATTGGGGTTATATTTTTTATCTTAAGCCTTTTGAATTTGATTCTTTTATTTATTCACAAATGGTTTCAGCCTCCTATTCTAAATGATGACAAAAATTTGACTATGAAAATATCAAAGAAAATTTGTGTCATGCCAAAAAAAAATCTTTTTAAGAAGAACAAAATGTAGATCTCCTTAGTTGAGTTGTTGAACTTAATTTAGAATTTATGCTAACACTTGAAGAAATAAAAGACCAGAGAAGTTGTTTAGGTTGTCCCCAAACGGAATGCTGATCTAGCTCTCGAGAAGATCCCGCCTAGAATCCTGCAAGATAGAGAAAACATCAGAGGGCACCGAGGGTGGTCCCGGTGCGGGCACTCCGATGCTCAAGTCAGACAGGGACCTTAATAGGGAGTCTGAATAATAGAGAGAGAGCCTAGAGAGCTTCTGTCCCGGAGGTACATACCTGAGTGTATTTATAAATGAGCATGGGCGCGTAATCGGGATGCATATGCAGTCTGTACGCAAAGAGGATACCCAATCATCCTAGAAAATGGGCTCCGTAGAGATAACTACTAACAGTCTCATAAATATTGGATTGCGCAAAGTTAAAAAATAGAAGTCCCTTTTGAATAGGGATCCCATGTGGCAAAGCGTAGCCCGACGAATTAGGTATCTGTGTTAGAGTTCCCTAACACTAGTCCCCCCTCAAGGAGACGTGGTAAAACCTGTCTTCTCATTTATTTTATCCTAGGTGCATGTTTCAATGCTTCCGCATATTTCTATTTTAATGGTGCTTCCGATATGCGATAGGTGTAGTAAACGATGCAATGCTCAGCTTTTCAAAACTTGATAGCTCTCTCTTGGGAGTGCTTACTTCGACCCTCTTCATTGAGCGTGTCCTCCGTCTCTCTATTAGGAGTCGAAACTTGACAGCTCTCTCTTGGGAGCATGTACTTCAACTCTCTCCTAGGAGCCAGAACTTGACGGCTCTCTCTTGGGAGCGCGTACTTCGGCTCTCTCCTGGGAGCAGTAAATTCGACGGCTCTCTCATGGGAGCGCATCCTTTGGCTCTCTCCTGAGAGCTGGAACTTGACAGTCCCACTTCGAGCACACCCTTCGGTTTTGTTCTATGGAACCTATGGATGCGGTGGCCATTACTAAGGCTTGCCCTTCGGTTCTGTTCTACGGAACCTGTGGATGCGGCGGCCTTTACTGAGGCTCACCCTTTGGTTCCGTTCAGCGGAACCAATGGATGCGGTGGTCTTTACTGAGACTCGCCCTTTTGTTTTGTTCTGCAGAACTGGCGGATATGGCGGCCTTTACTGAGACTTGCCCTTCGGTTCCGTTCTGCGGAACTGGTGGATGTAGTGGTCTTTACTGAGGCTCGCCCTTTTGTTCCATTCTGTGGAACCGGTGGATGCGGCGGCCTATACTGAGCCTCGCCCGTCAGTTCTGTTCTGCGGAATCGGCGGATACGACGACCTTTACTGAGGCTCGCCCTTCGGTTTCGTTCTGTGGAACCGGTGGATACGACGGCCTTTACTGAGACTTGCCCTTCGGTTTTGTTCTACGGAACTGGTGGATGCAGCAGCCTATACTAAGGCTAGCTCTTCGATTCCATTTTGCAAAACCAGCGGATGTGGCAGTCTTTACTAAGACTCGCCCTTCGGTTCTGTTCTGCGGAATCGGTGGATACGACAGTCTTTACTGAGACTTGCCCTTCAGTTCCGTTCTATGGAACCGGTGGATGTGGCGGCCTTTACTGAGGCTAGCCTTTCGGTTCCGTTCTACAGAACTGGCGGATACGATGGTCTTTACTGAGACTCGCCCTTCAGTTCCGTTCTGTGGAACTGGTGGACGTGGTGGCTTTTACTGAGGCTCGCCCTTCGGTTCCGTTCTATGGAACCGGTGGACACAGTGGCCTATACTGAGGCTCGCTCTTAGATTCCGTTCTGCGGAACCGGCGGATGTGGCAGTCTTTACTAAGACTCGCCCTTCGGTTCTATTCTGCGGAACCGGCAGATATGGTGGCCTTTACTGAGACTCGCCCTTTGGTTCTGTTTTGCGGCATCGGCAGATGCGGCGACCTTTACTGAGGCTCACCCTTCGGTTCTGTTTTGCAGAATCGGCGGATGCGGCAACCTTTACTAAGGCTCGCCCTTCGATTCCGTTCTACGGAATTAGCGGATACGACAGTCTTTACTGAGACTTGCCCTTCAGTTCCGTTCTGTGGAACCGATGGATGTGGCAACCTTTACTGAGGCTCGCCCTTCGGTTCCGTTCTACAGAATCGGTGGATACGACGGTCTTTACTGAGACTCGCCCTTCAGTTCCGTTCTGCAGAACCGGTAGATGTGGCGGCCTTTACTGAGGCTCGCCCTTCGGTTCCGTTCTACGGAACCGGTGGACGCAGCGACCTATACTGAGTCTCGCTCTTCGATTCCGTTCTGTGGAACCGGCGGATGTGGCAGTCCTTACTAAGACTCGCCCTTCAGTTACGTTCTGCGGAACCGGCGGATACGGCGGCCTTTATTGAGACTTGCCCTTCGGTTCCATTCTGCGGAATCGGCGGATGCGGCGACCTTTACTAAGGCTTGCCTTTCGGTTTCATTCTGCGGAACTGGCAGATACGGCGGCCTTTACTGAGACTCGCCCTTCAGTTCGGTTCTGTGGAACTAGTGGATGTGGCGGCCTTTACTGAGGCTCGCCCTTTGGTTCTATTTTGCGGAACTGGTTGATACGACGGTCTTTACTGAGACTCACCTTTCAGTTTCGTTCTGTAGAACCGGTGGATGTGATGACCTTTACTGAGACTCACCCTTCAATTCTATTTTGTGGAACCTATGAATGCGACGGTCTTTACTGAGGCTTACTCTTTGGTTCCGTTCTGCGGAATCGGTGGATGCGGCGGTCTTTACTAAGACTCGCCCTTTGATTTTGTTCTGCAGAACTAGCGGATACGGCAACCTTTACTGATACTCGCCCTTCGGTTCTGTTCTGCGGAACCGGTGGATACAACGATCTTTACTGAGGCTCGCCCTTTGATTTCGTTCTATGGAACCGGTGGATGCGGTGGCCTATACAGAGCCTCGCCCTTCGGTTCCGTTCTGCGGAATCGGTGGATGCGACAATCTTTACTGAGGCTAGCCTTTCAGTTTTGTTCTGCGGAACCGGTGGATACAGCGGCCTTTACTTAAACTCGCCCTTCTGTTCTGTTCTACGGAACTGGTGGACGCAGCGACCTATACTAAGGCTCGCTCTTCAATTCCATTCTGTGGAACCGGCGAATGTGGTAGTCTTTACTAAGACTCGCCCTTCGATTCCATTCTGCAGAACCGGCGGATACGGCGATCTTTACTGAGACTTGCCCTTCAGTTCCGTTCTGTGGAACCGATGGATACGGCGGCCTTTACTGAGACTCACCCTTCGGTTCCGTTCTGCGGAACCGGCAGATGCGGCGGCCTTACCTGAGGCTCACCCTTCGGTTCCGTTCTGCGGAACCAGCGGATGCAGCAACCTTTACTAAGATGCCCTTCGGTCTAGTTCTGCGAAATTGATGGATATGGCGGCCTTTATTGAGACTCGCCCTTCGGTTCCGTTTTGCGAAACTTGTGGATGCGGCGGCCTTTACTGAGGCTTGCCCTTCAATTCCGTTCTGCAGAACCGGTGGATGCAGCGGTCTTTACTGAGACTCGGCCTTTGGTTCTGTTCTACGGAACCGGTAGACGCAGCAGCCTATACTGAGGCTCGCTCTTCGACGCTGTTCTGCGGAACCGGCGGATGTGGCAGTCTTTACTAAGACTCGTCCTTCGGTTCCGTTCTGCGGAACCGGCGGATACGGTGGCCTTTACTGAGACTCGCCCTTCGGTTCCACTCTGCGGCATCGGCGGATGTGGCGACCTTTACTGAGGCTCGCCCTTCGGTTCCGTTCTGCGGAATTGGCGGATGCAACGACCTTTACTGAGGCTCGCCCTTCGGTTCTGTTCTGCGGAACCGGCGGATACGACAGTCTTTACTGAGACTTGCCCTTCAGTTCCGTTCTTTGGAACCGGTGGATGTAGCGGCCTTTACTAAGGCTCGCCCTTCGATTCCATTCTTCGGAACCGGCAGATACGGCGGTCTTTACTGAGACTCACCCTTCAGTTCCGTTTTGTGGAACCGGTGGATACGGCGGCCTTTACAGAGACTCGCCCTTCTGTTCCGTTCTGCGGAACTGGCGGATGCAGCGACCTTTACTGAGACGCCCTTCGGTCTAGTTCTACGAAATCAATGGATATGGCGGCCTTTACTGAGACTCGCCCTTCGGTTCCATTCTACGGAACCTGTGGATGCTGCGGCCTTTGCTGAGGCTTGCCTTTCGGTTCCGTTCTACGGAACCGGTGGATGCGGCAGTCTTTACTGAGACTCACCCTTCAGTTCTGTTCTACAGAACCGGTGGACACAGCGGCCTATACTGAGGCTCGCTCTTCAATTTCGTTCTGCGAAACCGGCGGATGTGGCAGTCTTTACTAAGACTCACCTTTCGGTTCTTTCTGCGGAACCGACGGATACGGCGGCCTTTACTGAGACTCGCCCTTCAGTTCCATTCTGTGGAACTGATGGATGTGGCGGCCTTTACTGAGGCTCACCCTTCGGTTCCGTTCTATGAAACTGGTGGACGCAGCGGCCTATACTGAGGCTCCCCCTTCAGTTCCATTCTGTGGAACCGGCGGATACAGCGGCCTTTACTGAGACTCATCCTTTGTCTGCCTTTCTGCGGTAACCTGCAATTTTTAAAATATTGGATCCGTCTTTCCGCCTCTCCACGATAAACTACATTAACGAATCTGCTCTTCACGGAATCCCGCAATTAGTGTAAGCAACGGATTCGTCTTACATAAGATGCCATGGAGCCATTGGGCCTCAGGACAATGGAAAGTCGCGGCTTACGTCTTGGTTAGACTAAAGTGGTGTAGTAGGTCCCATTGCACTAAAGATACAAGATATTTGGCTATGCTTTTGTCCTAATGCTGTTAGGAAATATTATATTGCCAACTCTGAGGAGCACTAGATTAGTGTCCATGAGAGTTCCTAGGAGATTACCACACAGCGATTGTCAAACCACTCTTACCAGGAAGTACTACTGACATAATTGACCAAAAATGAGTAGGAGCAAATCTATTTTCTCCCATGCCAATGCTGCTTTGTTTACGCTTCCACTTCTTAGAAAATCTATGCTTGGTTTACGCTTTGACTTTGTGAAAAAATTCTTGACTTCTTCCGCTTCCTGGAGAATCATGATTTAATGTGCTGCTCGGTTTATGTTTTCCCTTCGTGGAAAATCCGCTATTTGGAAAAATATTGACTCGGTGTGCTACTTAGTTTATGCTTCCTCTCCCTCATAGATAGCGGCACTGGGGTCTACTTGGGGTGCAACAGCAACTTGAGGCGCTTCCTAGCGTATTAGTAGGGATTGGATAATGCAAGAGAGGTCAAGTAGAGCGTGTTTTCTGGTACCCCTTTAAGCAATGACTCTTATAAGGGAACTTGCGCTAACTTGATAGAAACGTGCACTGAATGGGAGTAACGCACTCAATCAGACAGGCATCTCGATGCGGAAGTAGAAGATTTGTGGGACGCTTCTATGGAGCTGTCGGGTCGCGGGATTGTAGGGAGCTCGCCGTCGCTTCTGATTTTTGTTAGCCTATCGGATTCTATTTTCCTTTGACCTATTCAGATCAAAGAGTGAGAAATCAATGAGAAAATAAGGATTCATGAACTGTATAATTAGAGTACTTGGAATTGGTAACCACGTAGTTGGGTTCCCATAGACGGTGCCAATGTTTAGGTTATCCCCAAACGGAATGCTGATCTGGCTCTTGAGAAGATCCCGCCTAGAATCCTGCAAGATAGAAAAAACGTCAGAGGGCGCCGGGGGTGGTTCCGGTGCGGGCACTCCAACACTCAAGTCAGATAGGGACCTTAATAGGGGGTTTGAATAATAGAGAGAGAGCCTAGAGAGCTTCTGTCCTGGAGGTACATACCTGAGTGTATTTATAGATGAGTATGGGTGCGTAATCGGGATGCATATGCAGTCTGTACGCAAAGAGGATACCCAATCCTCCTAGAAAATGGGCTCCGTAAAGATAACTACTGACAGTCCCATGAATATTGGATTGCGCAAAGTTAAGAAATAGAAGTCCCTTTTGAATAGAGATCCCACATGGCAAAGCGTAGCCAGACGAATTAGGTATCTGTGCTAGAGTTCCCTAACATGAGTATTAATTAAATCCACTATCCTCCTTCTAAAGCCCATAAAAAGGTCCTGTCAATTGTCACTGCCATGATCAAGAAAGATTTCCCTTGGCTTTATGGCAGAGAATAAGCTCTCAAAGCCTTTGAATTATTTTTCTAGGACCAAATTTCTAAACAGGAATAGAAGACAAATTCGTCTGCTGACAACATGCATTCATCAACTTCGAGTGTCGACAGCCCTCTATTATTACAACCATTATCCGGACAACATCTATCACTTTTCTATCAAGTCTATCAGAAACAGTCTTGGCACTATCTCTTTTATTGTACCATGTGGCACCAAAAGTGAAGATTCTCAGCCACATTTATCTTATCTTTTATATACTTTATGGATTTCAATCTCAGTTAAGTCCATGTAAATAATGGTGTGGATTTCAAAATATTTTAAAACCAATGTCAATCTTCTATAAATAGGCATGTTAACTTTGTAGAAGGCATCGGTTAGAAACTCGAGAGTCTTTATAAGATTTAAGTGTTATAAAGGGTGCAAGTGTGTGAGTATAAGTGTGCAAGATAAAAGTTTGTCAGAGTCTTGTACAAGATCTTCTCTATACAAGTTCAACTTGTTTAATAAACAATCTTTTATTATATCTTTTTTGTGTGATATTTGTATAATTTGTTTAATGACTAAGAAATGTGGATGCTTGTTAATATTGTAGATAATAATATTGAAATAAAAGACGGTTTAGAAACAATAGTTTATAGTAATATTTATAGCTTTCATACAAATGAAAATGATTCTGAAATTTGTGATTATTTATAATCTGATTAAGGTGTGAAAATGGTGGCGTAGCTCCTTTTTAATGAGTGATAGAGATTTTGGCATAAGTGTCTTCATGGCTTTATAATACATCCTATATTGAACACATAGTGGTTTAGAACATTCAATCTTATTAAAGCTCTTCTGTTTGTAATAATAATATAATAATTTCTAAAATATGCGGGTCTGTAAGACTATTAGGGAAAATTGAAAAAATATTAAAATATATGGGGCCATTATGAAGAGAAGTTTTAATAATACTACTAAAAGAGAAATGACTAAATCAACCAACTTTTTAGCTGCAAAAAGTCAATATTTTACTGCATTTAGTCTTTTCAGCCAATAGATTTGCTGTATATGCCCCGTCTCAAATAGTCAAATGCAACAGTTTTGTTGGCTACATATAAGTAGATGCAACCAGTAAAAAATGACTGCATATGAAGTTGTTTCTTTGCTGGTTATTTTTTTCTAACTGCATATAATTATATACAGCCAACGCAACATGATTGCATATAATTATATGCAACTATTTTTTTGCTGGCTGCATATAATTAAAATACAGTTGTTTTGTTGGCTACATATAAACTGTTGGTCCTGGTAGAATATGCTAAAACCCAAGAGGGGGTGAATTGGGTTTTATAAAATTTACTTCTTTTGACCCATGTTTGATCAAATCCTCTTCTTTCTTTTATGTTGGCATGCTAATCAAAGTGAAGCAATGGATAGAGCAAATAAGAGTATAATGGAAAGATCAAGCATAGATAGCACACACAACTAATAGTGGTTCGGGCCCTCTCTTGGCACCTATTCCACTCTCTGAGTTAGTCTTACTTGTTGCACTTAGGTTCGACTAATACTCTATGGAAACACACTTGGTTTTCCTGAGCTAACCAAGAACTCATACACTGGCTCTACAGAGCTCAGCAGAAACTCACTATGTTGATTTTAACAAGCTTACCAACAACTTTAATAATGTTGGTTTTCACAAGCTAACTAACAACTTGAATAACGTTAATTTTCACAAGCTCACCAACAACTTTAATTCTGATTTGTAAGCTAACCAACAACTTTTACAAATGAAATAACTGAAATAAGAAATTATACTTTTTGATTTGTTTCTTGTTGAGTGATGAGGAAGATCTTAGTTGTAATTCTTCTTGTTGCAAAAGCACTTCCTTTATGTTGGGGAGAGTTTGGCCTTGAAGGAGATGGAAAATGAAAGCTCTTTTGAAATATAAAAGTGGTAAATCTTGGCCTTTAAAATTTGTAAGATATTTCTCTCTTTGTCTTATTTGTATATTCTATTTTCTGCTCTCTATCTTCTTATTCAAACATCCCTTGAGTGCTCCTTAAATAGATCCTGAAAACTTGATCATCGAATGAGGAGCTTGAATTTTCTGTTATTTGCAACATTCGAATTGTTTGCAGTTGGGCATCATCAGGAGGTTTCGCAGGCACCTAGTCCAAGTGGTTGTGAGCTAGGCAATATGCTAGGCAGTTGGCAAAGCGGTTGTGGCTAATTTTCTGGATTTTCTTCTAAGCAATTCTTGCTGCCTCCTGGCAGGCAGTATGGCAAGCGGCTGCCATACTGGTTATGCTCCCAAGCAGTATGCATAGGCGATTGGGAACTTTGCTAGGAGGTTCATCTTCTAGTGCTTCATTTTTTTATTTTTCTGACGGTCTATTGCCAGGCGGTTACTCCAAGTGGTTGGCATCCTTCAATTTATGTTTTTGCATTTTGATTCTTTTTAAAACTTTCACATCTTTTATTCTAAACAAAAATGCATTTGTTACATTTAGTACATATGAAGCATATTTATGATTCATACTTTGTAATGGTATGTGTATAAAGTATAATTTTATTTATTTGTTAATATACACATGGTATTATTAAATCTCATGTTTATATTATATAGTGTCAAAGTATAGTGTTCAATTATAATATCAACAAATGAGTTTACATAATTTGTAGATAATGGATATAATGTGTGCTTTGATAAAGAAATGCACATTTAGGCATGTTTGTTACTCTTACACTTGTTAAAGATGTTTTTATATTTTTCTATTTATGAAAATATACCTAATTGATTTCTTGCAAAGTATTTATATATTTTGACAATATGTTCTTTATAGCAGATCATTTAAAATCACATCAAAGTATACATGTATACTTGCTATTGGAAGTTGGAATATGCATTAGAATACATATATTTTCTTTTGAAGTAATTTATAGTTGGATAAAAGGATTGGAATATTAGATTCAAAGTTTCTAAATTATATCAAGTATATAAACTTCAGAGTTTCTGAAGTAACTCTTTAGAGTTTCTGAAATGACTTCAAAGCTTATTACTTGACTTCAAAATTTTTTAATTGACTTCAAAGTTATTGATTTGTCTTCAGAGGAGTTGATTGGATGTTGTAATTTAAGAGATTTACAAGTTGTATGGGTGCTTGTTTTAGAGTTTTCTGATCCTAAACAGAATTAAATTTAAGTGCAAGTCTTATAATTTCTGAGAAATTACATTAGGACTTCTGAGAATATAAAAATAGTTCTGAAACACTATTAAAGTTTCTAAAATACTTCAAAAGTATTCTAATGGTATACATAAGTAATTCATATATAACTTTTAGGCAATGTCCTAATTTTTATAATCATGTAATCATTATTATTATAAAGTAAATAATTTATACACATGGATCAATATGAATTATATATATTATGCACATGTTTAGTTCTAATTCTTGCTTTTCAATATTAGCAATATCATTAGCATAGTGCAAATCCAGTATAAGTTTTGTTATTATCAAAATCAGTTGTAATACATATGTGGATCATCATCATAATATATGTATGACTTAGCATAAATAGTTATATCTAATTATATGTAGCTAACAAAAGGCTGCATTTATGCAGTCAATAAAAAAATGGCTATATACAATTGGCTACATTTGTGGATTTTTGTTGTTGTGCAAGAATAGGATCTACAAATTTATTATATTGATTGTCTCTTAAACAAGCCAATGCTAATGTTTTTAATTCTTATCTTACAAAAGGTTGAACTGCCACTTAAATAAGACCAAAATGAATAAATTTATAATCTTTTTTTAATAAGATGTTTATGGCCTTTTTTGCTAATAAAGATAATTCATGTGATTCTTAAGTAAATTTCATAGTCATTTTTAAAGTTTTAATTCTATATTCTTTTTTAGAATCAAAACTTCATATTTTATATAAATTCTTTTATAGAAACATTAGGTATTTTTCAATTTTCAATAGATCTTTCTACATCTTTATAATGGTGAGCACAAACTTAGGTATTCCATGCTTTGAGTATCTCAGTTCAAACAAGCTTTAAAATACCGTCGATTGCTGCTGTTAACCTAATTGTGGGAACTAACATGCTCTCTAGAACAACTTTATAATTTTGACGTTCGCGAGGGATCTTTTAATACAGCCTGAATTAAGGAAACTTAAAACGGAAGGAAACGGGAAATCATCCAACAGAAGAAAAGCATCCACCTACAAAACCTCTCAGCTGACAATAGTACAAGCAACCTACAGTGAATAAAATCCAAACACAACCAAACTACTCTGTACGAGATGCGTGCGACATTGCCTGGCGAAGCAGGAACATCTCACTGCTTACGTTTCCCACTTTATACGACCCAACACGTCGCATGTTCTTGCAACAGCTGCACACCAAAAGTGATTTTCTGTCTCCAATTTTTTCTTCATCGATCCTTTACAGTGCTTGCTGTACACTCACGTAACATGGCAGATTTCCCAATTTTGGTTAATTAGTGTTGCGGGGCAGCAATAGGCTGGTAGCCAGGGCAATTATTGTGTGAAAGTGATGGCATTAGCTGCTTGATGTTGAGATAAAGGGGATGTCCTCCGGCACACACACATTAATAAAAGTTAAGACGTCCAGGTGCTGCAAACTTAGGGCCATGCGCCCATCTTTAACTCGCCCGTGCAAGGTCTGCTGCCTTTTTTCACGTTTGCCAATTCAACTCTCTGTACAGTCCACGACCCAGCAGGCTTAACATGCAGGTTGTTCGGTTGACTTCAGAAGAGCTTTGGTTTGGTGGAATTCCAGGGAAACTTCATTTCCCAGATGGGATGGATTGATGAATGGAAACTTAAGAGTAGGCAAATTGGGTTCAATCGGATCCGTACCATCTCAATTTTTCTTATATTTTAGTGTTTAAAATAAAGCTTTAATATTTGTTATGTTATAGCTGACATAAAGAACTTATTTAAAATGGATTAAAGTAAAAAATTATCATAATAAGAACTATCAACTTGATTTTTCAACTTCAATTATTGACCCCAATTTAACCTAAACCCAACCGGATTTTCTTAGGGTCGAGTTAAAGTTTTAAAAATAAAATTATAATTAAGATTAGACTAAAAATTTACAAATTATGAGTGGACCTGACCTGATTTACACTTTAGGTGATCTCTTTGGCCCATGATTGCTAAGGCCATCCAAATCCAAGGGCAAACCAACTGACAGGGCCCATATATGAACGGGCACAATTGCTACTGATATATTGCTAAGTGCCAGCATACTGCAATTCAGGTGAACCTTATGACAGGAGAAACGACATTAGCTGGGCTCTTTTTGCGGACAAGGTCTCATCGGACCACTGAATTCATCCGAACTAGTGGGCTTTAGCACGGGAGCAATCGCATTTCATCTATTGGGTAAGCATTCCACATTGAATTTCAAACACGGGTCAACCTTTTGGGCTGAAGTTTACACTTGTAACGTGAGTGGTATCAGAACAGACACGATTCTTTATCTGATGTTAAGCACTAATGGGGGAGTAGGCAACGTGAACAGTCCATGCCAAGTACTCAAGGAGATAGTAGTTAGAGACTGGGTCGAGTTTGGAGTGCTTTGTCTCGCCCGAGTAGACTCGCGTCATGGAAGAAGACATAGTGGAGTTTCTCTAATAAATTGTCTACGTCTTATCTCCTCGAAAGGCCACGATAGAGAAGGAATGAGGAAAAAAAGGCCATGATGGACGTACAAAGGTCCAATAAGGACAACGATCTCTCCATCCGGGCCTTTGATTTTGACAATCTAACGGCTCTCCTCCTCCAACTTTTGCTACGGACCAAACCGACCCTATCCTCTCCTTCATCAATGTCACTATAATTACTCCACATCCCTTTCATGCTCGTGCAGGCACCATAATTTACTTAAATAATCATTATATAGCCAAGTTACATTTGCCACAGAATTCTCACGTCTTGACTTGACCTTGCAGTGACTCTCACTTTGAAAAATCAGCCAAATAGCAATATACATCGGGAATGTTGTGAAACTTATGCCTACTGTGCGTATTAATTGTATTTTTTTTTTACTTCAAATAAAAGACCGGTTGGTCCAATGATCCCAAAAATCCCCCACAAAAGATAATCAAAATCTTCGACATCCTGATGCGAGATTGGCAAAGATCTTCTTGGGTCTTCTTTCACAGTCTAGTGAAATTCTTCAGATTTTCTTGCAAAGATCCCTACTGCCAATTTGGCATGAACCCGTTCTCGTCACATTAGAACATTTCAAGCCAATCTCTTTCTTCAACTAATCTAAAAATTAAAGGACTCCCTGGTCTATTTTAAATTTGCAAAATTCATCATTTTAAATTTTTGATAGGCTTTCTACAAAATAAACCTTTTATGCTTGCCTAATTATAAATTAGATTCTTCTAGTTTGCATATTTTCAAATTATAAATTAGATTCTTCTAGTTTGCATTTTGTTTCTTTACACCGGCTGTTGCTTATTGTGTTTCTGTGGTTGTGCATTGTAGTTGCAATAAATAAAAGGCAAGCCTGGATGCATGTGGCCAAGTGCTAGGAGTAGTTTTCAGTTCTTCGTCCATCGAGACGAGGCAAGTGCATTGAAAATGTTTTAATTAAATAAGTTACATCTAAATTTGTGTTAGCTTTTTAGTCTTGTTTGATAGTGCATTTTCTTTGCATGTTTCTTTCATATGCTAAGAAATTTTTTAAGACCAAATGTGCCATTTTTCCAGTGAATTTGTTGCAATTGTTAGATTCATGAATTTATATATACCTTGAAGCTTATTGGGTATTTGTTGCTATATAGTATTTATCTATACTTAATCTTTCATATTCAATGGCAGCTATATAATTTTTCTATTCTTATTTCTTACTTTAATGCCTTATCAATTGACTCCTATTTATTAATCTTGTGAATAAGATTATTTAATAATAAGAAGGGTCAAGAAAAATAAGCACATTATGAAGATATTATACTTGTACCTTAAATGGGTCATGATTGTAATTTTTTTATCTTTTTATGAGATGCCTCGACATGTAAGTGATCCTCAAAGTTTTATCAGATATGCGTTATATATATGATGATATTTTCAATTTGCTACCCATCCAAAATAATTTATTTTGTTCAAATAATGATATGTAATTTATGGGTATGTAGCTTATATAATATCTTTCCATTTTTTATTTGTGGTGTTCAACCACCGATTCATACAATAATAGGTATTATAATTGTAATAGCGAAATTTGGTATAAAATGCAGTTACTAATCTTGCTATATTGATCATACTCATATCAATGCTAATAATTTGTTTTTTATATACAGCCAAATATTTGGCTTCGTATAATCTAAATGTAGCCACCTAATTAGCCTTTTTTTGTCTTATTCTTCACATATATGGCCAAATATTACAAAATACAACTATTTATCTAAGCAAATAATGAGTTTTTATATATAGACATATCATAAACTATATGCAACCAAATTATCGAAAAAGGGCAGCATATAGCTATATGTAGCCATTTTTATTGGCTGCATTTGACTTAATAAAATCATTTTTTGTTAGCTGCATTTGACTATATGCATTTGTTTTTCGCTAACTGCATAAAGTTATATGTAGTCAATTTTTTGCTAGGTATATATAATTAGATATAACTGTTTTTCGTTAATTGCATAATGTTATAAGTAACTGTTTTTTGTCAGCTGCTTCTAGTTATATGTAGGCAGTGAAAAATGATTGCATATAGTTAAATGCAACCAACAAAAATGACTACATTTAGTTAGTTGTGTCAACTCATATGTAGCTAACAAATAGTATTTTTGTTAGCTGCATTTAGTCAAATGCAACTAAAAATAAATTTAATGCAGCCAAAATTTTGTCTACATTTATTGAAGTTGGTTATAGTGGAAGGTCATGATCCAAATGTCATAATCCAAATACCATAATGTTGGATGGCTCTATGCATTTAGATTGTTGTAGATTGACATAGGAAGATAAAAAAAAGTAATTAATTACAATAACTAGCTATGAAATGAAGAAAAACCCTTTATAGGAATAATTAATTACATATTTGCAACATAGTTAGAGATGAAATTAATTTAGTTAATTTTATATTTTACATATAATTTTATATATTTTCAAATGATATTAGCCTATATTTTCTTTAAATACCAAAGATTATGTGAATTTTATGTGTTGCGGCAGTGATATATATAATGTTTGACTTGAATCTTATTAAAAATACTATGTCAAACTGAAATAAAGCGACTTTACCCAGATTTCAATAAGGGGAACTTTCCTGAATCCCAACCCCGTTCATTTTGCATTAATGAGCCCGAAAAGGCTGATGGGCATCAGCTATATACGTAGCATGAGATGGTCCACAACAAGACAGGCACATCAGACTCCATGAACGCACAAAAATTGCTTTTTCATAAACTGCTACTTTTTAAAGCAAACACATTCCTGTACTGTGCCTACGGTGACGGGCAAAAATGCACATGCTAAGGATAATTGTTCAATCAAGATATATGCATTAATTTCTAATATTCGTAAAGGTGGATTCATCTTCATCTTAATCTTGTCATATAATGATAGCATGTAGTGTTGGGCACGTTTTAACCCAATCATATTCAATAATTACCTATTAACGCACTTCAAACAAGCTATGAGGACATTTTCATCTGACTTTCACTCATTTAAAAGCTCACTAGTTCTATCTGTAGCACTTGCTGTCCACCACCAAAATGTATGGATCCAACGCATCCAAGGTGACAGGGATGAATTAAAATCCATAAAGAGTAGCTTCTTGTCCCCCAGGCACCCATAGCCAGGATTGTACCGAACTATAAGAGAGAAGTTCCTGCCAAGGCGCATAAAATCCAAAGGGAAAAGGCAAGGCAGGAAAATAACAAATGACTATTTCTTTCTTCTCAAAGTGCGGACACTAAGCTGGAAAAGAGCAAAAAGAGTTTTAACTCCTCAGATCTTTCTCTTTGCTGATTGCTCCTTTTCAACCATGAGATTGAGCAGAGGAAAAAGTGCAGCAAATAACAACTCCTTTGGCACAATGACTTGTCACCTCCACTTTCTCCTAACCAGAGGCTCCATCATAGCTTGCTGACCACCCAAATGGTAAGACCCACTGTAGCTGGACTCCCAAAGAAAAGATATGGTAGATGATGTGATCTCCACCAATTAAAGGACATGTAATGGAGGCAGTAAACTGATTACTTTCCAATGCTCCACATTCAATATGAGTTTAGTCACCAATCTGATTATAGAAATGTGCCCAACTTTTGGTTTGTCCCACTATTTTTGGTATTGATGGCCTGTGTAAAATATACCTCTGGAAACAGTGCTTACCATCCTGTGATTCCTTAGATCTCATCGCTAGGGACATTCATGACAGGTGAGATTGGTGCAATCTTCTTTCTTCTCTTTTCTTTTTCCATCTTTCATGGTAAAAAAAAAGAAGGTTAAATGGAAAAACCGCTTACCCAGCAGCAGTTTGGTTCATGATAATACATCTTCGTATTCGAATTCAAAAAACATATTTATATTTTTATGCATACATAAACGTATCCTGTGAGGTTCCATATTGATGCTTCTGAGGTAAAATGCATCTTGAGAAGCGGCTTTGTGGTGTGGCTCACTATTCGTTGTACAATAAAGGACAAAAAATAGATGGAATCATAGGGGTTGGGATCTTAAATGGGTCTTGGAATTAGAAAAAAATTACTTTACTGTTGGTTTGAGGAGAAGGATATGGAAAGAAAGTGATCTCATAAATGTAAGGTTGGTATGTCCACAAAGAAATAATGATTAAAAATATAAATAATGATAAAAAGAAAATTTTTTATTATAAGTAAATCTTGAATTAACGTTGGCAAATGTAATTTTCTTGCCATCTGACTCATCCAAACAGCCCCAATAAACTGTGTATTGACATGAATTCAAACATTGGAAAAAGCAGATTTAGCAAAGTGGGAAGCTCAAAGCTACATGGATGATTGGGCGTCCTCTACTTCCAAAGTTGATAGGATACATTACATGCAAATCACATGCAGGATTAGAAAGAAAAGAAGGATCAGAATCGTACTTATCTCCTGGTGCTGTGTGTATAAAAGTGTTAAAGACAGACCCGCCTCGCCGCGATTCAAATTTTCTTGGCACCCATGACTGCATATCAAGAATGCTGACAAGACTATGTAGCCCTAGCTAACCCCTTCCACTGCAAGCAATTTTAAGTCATCCAATCTCAAATATACATTGTTCTATATCTAGTTAGATTTGTATTTTTTTTAAAAAAAATTTGGTTAGATTACTCTTGTAGCCAAGATGATGTGCAGATCCTTAGGGGACAAATTATCCATGCACTGCTTTTGATAGTTAGCGTTGGCCGGTTATCAAGGGATAATAAATGAGGTCAGAGTTGAGAGAGAAAGAAAGAGAGATTAGTAAATGGACTCTTCCAACAAGTAAACCCAAGCAAAAGCAAAGCTTGTCTCCTACTTTGAGTGGCCAGGATGTGTACTCTTTTATAATCCGTTAGATGGCCCTTTATGACTCAAAAGCTCCTGGCCACACCGACAAAAACTGGTCTACTTACAAAGATTGCTCTGCAAAAGGAGCTCTAATTATTTCGACCTTACCCACACTCCATCGATTTCATTGCATTAAAGTACTAATTAATAGATTAATGTTGTTGCAACACGACTAACCTGACCCATTTTTAATAACTTGAAAAATTATGTTTAATTCTCAATCAAACTTTTATAGTTTAAAATTACAGGTACAACTTGAAAATCTAACCTCACTCCCTTCTGACCTCTTTTAAGAAAGTTAGCACTACCTTAGACTTTCAATCAAAGGGTTTAACTCTTATATGTTTATTTTTAACATTAATATATGAAAAAATTATTTTTTTAAGCATATTTGTTGCAACCAATTGATATATTAAATGCATAAATTTTAAAATTGTCAACTTAAACTTAACCTAAACTCATTCCAAATTGTTAATTTAAACTCAAACTAAATTTAAAAAATGTGGGTTAGGATTGAATTTAATTAACTCAACTCAATATGTAAATAGGGTTGAGTTAAAATATTTATAAATAGGATTGGAACTAGATTAGGCATCCAATATAACTTCCCCGATTTGGACCCATGGTATAACTAAAGTTTACTGACAGCATACTATGTATGGGATGTGTGGATGCAAGCTCACCCCAGGGATAATGTGAACCATGTCAAGCCCAGTGTCACATCTCTGTCTGGTCACATTCGCCAACCTAGCTAGCATGTACGTGGGTTTCGAGCCATGCGTCGAATGCATGATCGGTCCACCTCTGTGAACCACTGGTGTCGACTGAACGTTGTTTTTCTTGTCTTACTCCGGCAGCTGCTTACCTCCATGCGCGGGTAGACCGCGTGATGCAGTGTTGATTAGTCTTAATATAAAATTAAAATGGGTCATCTGTGCCCACACGAAGAACGTCCCAATTTGATGTGGACAGCGCATGGCAAGCCGTTGCCTGCAGTCGCCTATTGTCTCTTCAAGTGAGCCCTGAGGCCCGGAGCTGCTGCCTGCATGTAGTCAAGCTGATATAGACAATTGGCATGTTGTCTTTGCTGTACCCATCTCATGGGCAAGCGTTCTTTGAGACAGAACCAAAACACCGGATGTTCCAGGCACGCATCAGCTTTCAGGGCAGCAGCAACCGTACAATCTCCCTACCAAAATCTGCCCCTGCCTTGGAATAACTGTACCATCGTCAAAATTATATATATATATATATATATATGTATATATAATTTTCTTCATGTTTGCCCACATTCTATTTATGACACGCATTTCATTGCAAGGATTTATGATTTTTTTGTTTGAGCTAAAAATTGTTAATAAGATGATAAAATCTAATTCAGTCGTAGGTTTTGTAATCACATATTTAGCTCGGACTTCAAAAATTATCCCTCACAAAGGCTTATATTAAATACAAAATTAAAATTATCAAAAATTATAAAATGGATTGGTGAGCTTACAAACTTTTAGTCAAACATCCTTAAAGTTCAAAATACCTTACATACGAAAGATTGTATGGAACTTTATAGCATTCTAATACTTGAACAGATCTACATAATTTTTATATTTTATATAATTTTTAAATAATTTAATCCCACACGATCTATAATTAAAATAATTTTAAATATTTTAGTTAAAATAATAATAATAAATATGATGTTTTTCCTTGAAAAAGTGAATTCAAACAGAAAGATTTTATAAATGTTTGCTGTGTAATTAGTATGGCAAAATCATTTCCTTCCATGATAAATAATTATATATGAATGTAGCTATAGTTTTCACTGAGGGCCTGTTCTTTTAAATGTAATAGAATGGATTAAAAAATATAGGGATCATGTCAATTATAAAGTGAATAAAATTAAAATAAATAGATATATAATAATAATAATATAGTAATATAAATATATAAATATATATATATACACATGTCATTCCATCAAAACGAAAGGGCATTAGAGTCTTAGGTCTGACCCAGAACACGTGTAGAGCACCTAGAGAGGGGGCGATCATGACAGTTGGTGTGGAGTAATGGACGGCTCAGACATCATGACTGGAAAGGATTATGTGGGGACATCAGCACTTCCATCATTATTTTTTTGACGTGGCCGCTAAATCATTGCAAGCTTCCAGCCTCATGAAAAATTTCATTCATTCCAAATTCCCCAAAATATTCATTAAAAAGAGACCGCTAACTCTCGCAATTGACTAAGATATTGACAGGAATGCCATTATAGACCATGGAAAAAAATAATAAATAAACGAACGATGGCCAAGCTCTCTTCGATAGGACAGCCACGAAATATGAAGGCCTGTGTTGTTGTCCAACATGCATGTGCCAACTCACGAATAATTACAATTAATGACGCATACGCATGACATTTCAGCCTCTCAAATCGTGGGTCTCACATTAGTTTGATGTACAAGAGGTAAAGAAGGAGCAAGTAAAATGGGTAAAAGTATCCTGATGATGTTAACGGTATGTAAGTAATATCAATCATTAAATAAATAAATAATAAATAATAATAAATAAAAGTTCAATTATCGATAATTAAATGTAAAATCATTGCAGAAAAGAGAGAAAAGGAAATATTTCACCCCCTTTTTACCAAAAATATGCTTTTACCCATTTTTCCCACAAAAATAACACACCCAAGACTCCAATAGCTGTCCCAATCAGAACAAAAGGAAAAGAAAATGAAAGAACGGACGGTTAGCATTACATCCTTTTCATTTTGATGCTGTCCATTAACTCCAAGCAGGAGGACGCAATTGGCTGTGTGTTTTTTCAATTTTATAATTTATTATCCGGGCATGGATCAATGACATGTCTGGGACTCTGGACGATACACCGTTAATTCGGTGTATAGACATCCTGGCCGAATGGACAGTGGACGATACAATAGATCTAAATCGTTGAAATCGTGGGGCCCGATGTTGATGGCTCGTACATGAAGATGCTGCCTCAACAACAGTATCAGCCAAGCTCAGAGAGTGCTGAAGATTCAATAGCAGTAGCTATTATCTTCTGATGGACGGTTGAGAGTATTTGGACCACTAAAGAGGTTACAATGACAAAAAGCTCATAGTGGGTGAAGAAAAGACTAAAATAGATGGGCATTATTAAAAGATTACTTGCTTGGCAAAACTGCTGTACATTGCGGTGGGAGCTGTACATGGTTGGTTGTGGTTGTACCGTACAACCAAAATAGAAATATAAACAATCTCTGCACATGCCCATCAATCGGGTTTGTCTGATCAATGGTCCACATCTTAAGAGTTACTCCCTTTGCATGTCCCCACCGGTCCCACCAACGCTTCCCTCAAAAGTCCACGCGTTTTCCACAAATTGCAACATATGCAAAGACCACAGTGCAGTTACTGGGGTCTGGATGCACAAATATGCCCACATCTTTTATCTGAAAATATAAAAATAATTTCATTTTTAAAATTCTTATAAACATATCTATAAATTTATTAAAAATTTGCAATCATGCCAATTCTGTTAGTGATGACCATCATGACATTATAAGACAGATGCTACCTTTTTTGCGTAATTACTATATTAAACATCATCATGGTCACTGACAAAATTGGTTTATTTGCAATTTTTTTTATAAATTTATAAATATATGTGCTAATGTTTTAATAAAGTATATCATTGCATAATTAAAGGTAAAAAGTGTATCTATATCTGTAAACACCCCTCTTGGATGTGGTACATAGGCAGATTGGTGATGATGGGAGTTCGGAAATGGATGGATGGAGATAAAAGTGATAGTCCTGGTGCTTGTCAATCCCCACTAATTTTGAATAAGTGAAATCTGTTCTATTTTAAGGTCTTTAAGAGGTGATGATTGATCAGTGTCCGAGGTGGTTACAAACCTTCCATGAAATTCATTGCAACCAAACACATTGGCAAACAAAAAAGAAATGTATGAAATGTGGGGAGATTAAAGAAAGAGCCTTCCTCTCCTATGAGTCTCCTTTTGCCATGATTTGAAGAGATGACTAACAGCCACCCAGTTTAATAATCAACAACATGTCTATATTCACACTGCCGAATATTGTAGGTTCCAAAAATTCAACACACCCCAAGAGATTTTCTTTACATCTTTCTTAATTTTTCTATTTTGTCCGGTCGGCAGCTTTGGATAAAACCCGTGATTGGCGTCCTAACCAATGGGCACAACTCATGTGCACTGGCCAGCCATGGTCCACGGATTTTCTATATCAAAATCAATGCAATTTTAGGCCTACAGGCACAAGTTTCTTGAATCAAACAAAAACAGAACATGTTTCTTATCAGAAAAGTGAAAGGGCTAGTCATTGTCACGGCATTGCCTTTCCTAGCTTTTTGTCATGGGTGGTTGGAAACAAGTTATGTGGTGGGGAAGAGGGTGGAACATTTATGGATGTGTATTGCTTGCGAGGCAGGAAGTCTTGGGAGGAGAGGAAGGAACTTGCCCCTGTCCTTTTTGGGTAGCATGCAAGAGAAATACAAAACAATATTTAATAAATTAATAAACAATGCAAACAAAGGAAGGAGGTGAGAAGAAACAAAACAAAACCAAAAGGGGTGGAGGGGGAAAATATAAATAAATGGAGCAAATAAGTAAAGGAGCTAGGGCCATGTAGAGTCATCGTGCATCCCAAGGTGTTTGAATAGAAGCCTTGCACAACATCTATGCAAAACAGCGCCCACGGAGACCGATCTAAGCCCTCCTCTTTGATGGGCTACTAAAGAAATCTTTTATCAGAGATCGAGTTAATTTCATGGGCAGAAATTTTCCATTTCCAAAAGAGTTTTAAGTTATATTCCCTCTCTGCCTTTGTTCCTTATTGGTTTAACGGTTCGGATCAACGATGATTGATGGACCCTAATTAGATTCATGGAGCAAGAGGATGGTAAATCAAGCTCCAATGGATCAAGACTGCCTATTCTTCCAAAAACTAGAAAGGAGGGGTGGTAGAGGAGGGCTATAGAGGGGCTTGGGATGGTCCACTTTTCCACTTCATAGAATGAATGGAAGGGCTGTTGTTAGCCATCACATGGGGTTTGAGAAAAACTAAGCCAACCATCTGACACATCCAAATCATGGTTTTCCTAAAACAATTCATACAAACCAAAGCATGTCCCCCACCCCTCCCTTTCCTTCACTGCATCTCAAATCCTCTTTAAGGGCGTTGGCAAAAGAAAGAAAGCAACCACCCTTATTTTAGATATCTTTACCAAAACACCCCACAGCCCTCCAAATCTTAAACAACCACCATATACCCGTCGCACCTCATTCCTTCCAACCCTTCATTTCACCCCCCACAGCGAAGATTGTAAGTGGTGCATGTCTTTCATGGGAGAATGAGCACTTTCCCAAGTCCTTGTTTTGGCATGCTTGGTTTAAGTGCCTCTGCAGCCTCGGCCTCCATCTTGTCCGTTTTAGAGTAGTCCCTTGGATAATTTCGCATGCGATTTGATTGACGCAAACAAAAAGCCTTGTCTACTTGCTTTAAGCAACCAAGGGGGTCCACTTGGAGGCCCCCATGTGATCGAAAGTTTCAAAACCTTATGCTAGATTGTGTTCTTTTATTTTTTTTTTTTTCATCTCCTTTTGTAGTACTATTTACTTAGATATGGTGAATCAAGACACCAATGCATGAAATGTAGACAATCGGATGCTAGAAAGGCGATTAGAGTCATATCTTGTTTGGAATTAGATGTTTAAGCATGTTTCGTTGTGCATGCGTCAGAGGTGCATGTCCTTTGGCTACGAGGATATGACTGCACTAGCCACCATAGCAACCATGACCACGAAAGCCATCTTCATCTGTAGCCAATTGCAGCCAAACCAGGTTACCACGGCCAAAAAATTACCCCGAACCTGTAGCACGGTGGATATATTATTATTGTAGTAGACCCCACAAGCATTTCTCACTTTCTATTATCCTTGGATGTAAAAGCAAGTGTAAAAGTGATTAAGCTGAAAAGGAGATGCAAATGAAATAATCTGATGTCAATTATAAGATAAATGAATATAAATTACAAAATAAAGATGAATGATTAAAAACATAAATTAATAATAAAAAAGGTAAAATTGCTGAAAACATTGGTGCGTTTGGATAGAGTGCTTTTGATAAAGAGTGTTAAAATTCAAAAAATTATTTCATTGAAATTATACTTGGAATGAAACGTTTGTCTTGTAAATCTTCTAAAATTGGCAAGTTGGATTGACCATTGAGTTCTATTTTCACACCATGCTCTTTCCATGAGACAAATTTCTAGGTGGATGGATCGGATTATGAGGCCATCTTGTTACTGATTGAAGGCTCTATCAAATTCCAGTTCTCCAAGGTTCACCTTAATCTTGTCAAGCTTTCAGAACATTAATCATCAGGTAGATGAAAGAATAAGGGTGTGAAAGTAATTAACATTGGAAGTTTGTTAATACAATGTTTTCCGCACAAGATGCAATGCATTTTCCCGAGCTGAAGAAAATGATATTAGCTGCCAACTGAAGCGGTTTTTGAGGCTGCCTTTTTTTATTTTCGTGTTCCTAAATGTCCACGTGACAGGTTAAATTTAATTTCACATATAAGATACTTACTGTTAGTCTAGATTCAAACTATGAAAATGGACAGATCAAAGCTATAATAGTCCTGTTTATACGAAAATTGGGTCAATTTTCCTTTTAGATCACGTTAGAATTAAGCTACACTTAGGACTTTGTTGGGAATGAAAAAAAAGAAAAAAAAGAAAAGAAAGGAGAAACTTTGTGGAAAACTTCTGTTTTTTAATCCATTTTTGATGTGGTCTGATAACTTTAAATATTTAACAATTTTTAGTTTTTCAATATTATCTAGTTTTAAATCATTATTTTCTATTTTTATGAAAAAACTTATTATTTTTATTTCTTTATTTCTAATTACTATCCCTATCATGTTACCTTGTTCTCTCTATCATCACTTGCTTATATTCCTTTTTTTTTTTTTACTTTTTTCCTATTTGTAGATGCACCCTGATTATATATTTGGATTTGACGCAAACATTTAAGTAGAGATATAAAATTATATGATTATTTTACAAATGTTATTCTATTCTTAGGCTTAAGTAATTTTTATTTCTTTTCTTTAACTTGATCTATGTACTACTTTCTGAAATAGAAATTTAAATTTAAGTGTGTATATGTGTGTGTGTGTGTGTATAAGAAGGCAATTTTCAAACATATGATGCATGCATGTGAAAAAAGCTCCACATGACTTTTTATTTTGCATACGTTGTTGGCCATGGTTGGGAGTTGGGACTAGGAGTGCAACTTGGGCTCATAAAACTCGAATTTCACCTAACCTTAATCCTAACCCTATTTGTAAAACTTCAACCTTAACCCTAACCTTATTTGTAAAACTCTAACTCTAACTTTATTTTTGAAAATTGGGTTCAGGTTGAGTTTTGGGTTGAAATTCGGCTTGATGAAAATCTAATGACAGTAGATTGATTGAAAATTCAGATTGAAGTATCACTTTTTTGTAGCATAATGCTTGAGGATTTTCAGATAAATTACACTATTAATGTAGTTTGTGTAATATCAATTTCCATATGTGTAGAGAATAAATCTATACACTGCAATATAAAATGATAATGGTATTCAAGAAGATAAATGAGGGAACATTATAAAGGATATCATGATACAATGATTATAATAACATGGCTGCTTCATCCACCTGTATAACAACCTATGAACCTATCTATGATCTTTGAAAATTATTTAGTACTACCTAATAATATTCTTACATATATCAAAGAGATGCTTACATGATGTAAAACCACACCTTGGTAAGGCCATGGAAATTCATCTTTATCTCTAATACTCTCCAACTTCATGGATCCACCCTGTGATTAAATGTAAAACAGTGTTTTCAAAATCAGACCAATGATTGAATCAGTCATGCATCTAATTCACGATCCAACCAGTTCAACTCACCAACTCACTTGGTTGGTTGAACTTTTCTTCTTTTTTTTTGAAAAATTAAGAAAATAATATAACATATTTTTGAAAAATCCAAACTATGGATCTTAATCTAAATATATAGATCTTTTGTATAATAATATTTTATTTTAATTCATCTTTTTATTTTACTAATAATATTTAAATAAAACTCCTTACTAATGAACAGTAAACCAAGCCAGACCAAACCGGTCAACTCACCGATTCACATTTAAATCGGTCCAACTAGCCGGTTTGGTTTAGTTTTGAAAATACTGATCTACAAAAGGTAGGCAATGCCAACTCCTCTCCAACTTAGAAAACTCAATGCAGTTAGTACTACCTACTGATTAAAAGTAAATGGATATCACGACTCCCAAGCTCATCCTATAACTTGAAGGAATTTTTGCCAACAATTAGTCATCATTAATGAATTAAGCAGCACCATCAAGCACCATATGCACTAGCAACAGTCATGTAATTTAA
>JAYJMB010062720.1:0-26051 GCA_036873735.1 Pouteria campechiana | reverse complement strand
GGAGGAGTCAGCTTCGATGCTGGGCAGTCCTGATAGGGTGGGTTCCTAGCCCAAGGCTCAAAATAAAAGACAAGAATTACCTGTGCAATCCGGCATGTCATTATGTGGCCCTCCTTGCTCCATCCCCTAGCGCCTCCTGCCAAAATCAAAACGATGCCCAACATCAAAAACAGACCACCTTTTCTGTCCATTCTCTCAACCCTTTCTTCCACAACTGCCCCCTTTTCTTCATCCACAACGCAGGACAAGTGAGCCCAATAGTATTATTGGCCGATGAGGTTCCCTTTGAGTGCAAGATTTGTGTTCCTTCGCATGCAGTTCACGTTGAGTTGAGGGAAGACCCCCTGTTTCGGCCGATGGAATAGACAACTGATCGTCATGACGTGTAAACCAGATATTACCTGATTAAACATTGATGGTCAATCCAATGGAAAATATTTCTAGATCAGATAGAATCCAGGTTTAGTGGCTCATGTTTCTCATCTGATGTGGACAAAAATGGAGGTAAGCCACCTCTTCCATTTTCGCCATCCTCTGTACACTAACGTAAGCGCTATTGGGAAAGTGCCCAGCCCAAATTCGGTGGTTGGCCGTGCAATACGAAATGCTCCAATCTCATCTCTCATTAAAGACGATCCAGAACATTGACTTGGTTGGGTAGATGACAGCGACAGGAAAATGACGAGGGACGGAGGTAGACCTCATGCTCGGACAGCCATGGCGGCTTTGGTACACGGTTTGTATTTTGGATTGGATTTTTCTAGCATGTTCAATAAAGCTTTATGGAGATCGTAATGTACACCCAATTCATATATATTCTAAGCATAATCATAGAAATTAAATTTGCTTATTTGATTAGAGATTCCTAAAATATTTTATTTAAAATTATTTTTTAATATTTTATTTGTTATGCAATATTTTAATATTTTGCTTTAAATATATAAATAAGGTTGTTTGTATTAGGGTTATTAACACTTAAAATTTGAGATCAATTGCTTCTATTTGCCCCATTTCCTCCCTTCTTACTCCCTTGAAAGGCTTCTTTTTTTTTCTTCACTCTTTTTCCTACTTGTTCTATGTCAAAGCCTGAGTCTTCAAAAATCGTAGTCAAAATTTCAATATTTGGTATTAAACGAGGGTGTCCATATCTTAAACGAAAGGCCGCTTGAAGCAGTTGAATGAAGGCCTAATCCCCCCAATTTGTTAGTCAAACAATCCCCACCAAGATTTGGTGCGCATCTAACTGCAAGCTCGATGGTTTGAAATCGACTAGTGAACATAAGCATTTCTCAAGGAGTTTTCCAAGCGATTACCACCCTTCCACCAGTCTGTCAACAGGGTATCTATGCAAGAATATCCTTGGTCATTTTTATTCTGTCAACTGTAGGAAGATCAACTGTCGCATCAAAGATATAAATGCTAAAAAGACAAGACAAAGTAATCACAAACAGCTCATAAAAATATCCTCTACATGCTTCCATTTTCCGTAGAAGAGAAGTAGTGTATATCATGTCCATGTCCAAGTTCGGAAAATAAGGTGCAGTGAGATGTAATTTCCAGGAAATGAGTAGATAAATAGAATGGAGATAATCATCTTCCATTATCTCTAAGGAAGAGATAAACTGATAGGAGATAACCAACCAACCAACTTGCCGTGCAAGAGTCGATAAGGACTTACAAACAAAGGGAGATCATGTAATTTCACATGACTTATATGGCCATATAGCTAACTCAATGACCCATTTGATTTAAAAAGGCCATTCCTCTCTAGCACTTCCTTCACGCCAAATATTCTCACTTCTTCTATTGTTGTGACCTTGAAGGAGGGGAGCTGAAAATTCGGTTGAGGGTGGCTGCCAAACGGACCCCACTTTGGGCTAGCCTTTTCTCCACAACTGGTAAACGGGAGAGGAAGTAGTCATCTACACACAACAGGAATACCAAAAAGGAATGAGGTGACTTGATCATTTGAACTACATCGATAGCAGCAGCTACATGCGTACACCAGCTGCCAACCGAAACTTAATACCTTCAAGTTCAAAGAAGGGGCCTAAGCAAACTTCTCCATGGTTAAAGGGTGCCATGACCACCACAAATGGCAAATAAACCCGGTTTCACACAGTGGGCAATCATTGCCTTTCCGCATGCCCTTAACCACATAAATATGTCATGCTTATCTCAGATCTAGCTATCTAGAATAGAATCCGGCTATCCATTTGTTGATAGAGACAGGCCCATCAAAATAAAAATCTCAATAAATTAAGATTAACATTGTTATTTGGTAGGACTAAGTACCACCATTATGTTGAAGGGGTTATCTTTGAGTTCGATCAATGATCACCTCAATGAGATGCAGGAGTTGGTTTGTAAGAATTCACCTGTGTCCTACAGAGTTGCACGGCGGTGTTTCTACAGAGCCAGCCCCACTTCCAAGTGAAGGGTGAAAGGCTCCTATTGGCTCAACAAGACTTCAATGCAATCATTGAATCATCTGATTAGAGATTTTCTGGGTGCCTATCTGCTTATACATCATTTCATTACTGACCATGTACCCAATTGGTCCCAGAAGAATTTGATCTGTCATAAAGACCCAAAGGTTTGACACCCACAAAGCATAAACCAAACTGATTGACGGTCCCTGCAGTTTCACCATATCTTCTACAAATCCATATACTAATTGGTTTGCCAAAGTACAACAGGTAAGTTATTTTAGTGAAAAATTGACAGCCTTGCCAAGATGGACCATCGCATGCATGCGTGAATCTATATATTTCTCCACCTAAATGCAAAATTATAACTTGTGACAAATATTAATCGGCATATAAATCTTGGATGGTTTTAAGCAAATTTTACTTTGACTTAGGCTCCATGGAACAAAACACATGGTGTTACCACTCCATCTGTTTCAATTTCCAGGTGTGATGGAACAGTGTACTAATGTTCACTGGAATGACCAGCTATGTAATGCAAAATGCCTTTTTTGTCCTTTATCCTGGATGAAGTTTGCTGGCATGATTGTGCAATTTCCTTGGTTTCATCTTGTGGTAAAGAAATATTAAGATACACACATAATAATATAGTACATTGTAAAAACTTCATATTTTTAGGAAGTAGATATCTTTTTATAAAGATGAGTTACAAAAATGGGAAATAAATTTGGGTACCTGTCAGAGTGCTTCCAGGTGTAGCATTCCTGTATGCAAACTTGCAGGCCAAGCTAACACTTTCTGAAGCATATCTGCAAAATATGAACGGCCGAATCACCTCTACAACGATTACCAATCCTTGCAATGCTTAACACTCAGTTGAGATGAGGCTATGATTGATGTTCGATAACCTAAAGAGCATCTCAGAAAGCATGACTAACTTAAAGGCCTCATAACCAACTCAAACACAACATTTTATAAGGTTGGTTGGTTTTTTGATGGATTTTCCTGAGTTTAATTCAGAAACCATGGATTCCCAACTCAATTTCTGAGTTATGAGCAAGGGTTGGCGGGTAGGCATGTGCTCATAAAATGTTGCTTCCATGAAAATGGTTAGGCCAACCAACTCATGCTTCCCTCCATGCCTCATGCCTCTAGACAACACCAGGAGCATTTGAAGACTCACATTACAAGACTTTTAGAGAGCATCGACTTACGGATCAGGACAAACTGTATGATTTGATGCACAGTTTTCCCATGATGGGACGTCAGCAGACCAGTCCTACTCACATGCAACCAAAAATAAAAATAAAATAAAATCAAGGTAAGCTGTAGATTGCAATTAGATTAAAAAGTTATGACTATGGCCACTTCATATAAGCATAAAAAATACCTCATGGTTAGTACTTCAAAGAATCACCGCAATTCAAAAATTGCAGACATTATGTTCTCTATGGTCTATACCTATTTTTGCTAGGGTGACAGGAAAAAACAAAAGAATGAAAGAAAGTTACATTTAAATCTGAAATGCCTAGAGCTAGGAATTTTTTAGGTCCCAAAGAATGAAGTATTGAATTTCTTCACCTAATGCCCAACATCATGGGCACACTTGGATATTCCTGGGAATGAGTGTATGGGGTGCTTTTTCTTCCAAATTAACATACAGTGATTTTCTGTTAGGAATTGACAATTATTGGGTATTGATTTCAAGTGAAAACACCACAAAAGGTGTATCTTGGTGTCAGTCCTTGAACTTGAAAGCTCCAACGTTGTGGCTCCCAAGGCATGGTAGTATGTTCTTCACAGCATATAACAATCTGAATCAATTTTGTTTTTGTGTGTACGAGTGTGTGTAACATGTTCTTCACAGCATATGACAAATTGAATCAAATTTTGTTTTTGTGTAACTGTGTGTGTAAAGTTGGGGAGACTTGGGGAAAGAATTTGACTGTCATTGAAATGATAGTAGTCCTCATGGGTGAAAGAATGACATAGATCTAATGTGGCATTCTTCTTCTTTTCAAATTATTTTGAAATTCTGTATGTAGGAGAATCATTATGGTTTTCCATCAAATATAACTTTCTCTGTTTTTGTAGCCACTGATTTTCAACTGTCGTATTATAAGAAGTAACACAGACGGAACAAACGTGTGCCAGAATATTCATTTCTTCAAAAGAAAAATCAGCAATACCAGCATATTCCTTTGGATAGCCTGGATCATCTCATCAATACTGGAGTGATAGAATTCCTTCATTGCAGACTCAATTATCATGTTATCCCACACCTGGAAGGCAAAGTCATAAATCTGAGAATGGAATTTGCTGTCCTCCGTTTTCAAATGGTAAAGGCTAAGGGATCATAAGAAAAAGTCCATGCAATTGAATGTCCCCCACATTCTGTTCATGCGAGAAAGAAAACATGAACATGATGCACCGTACATCTTCTGAGCAGCCATTACAATTGCCTCCTTCGGAATAGTGCAAGACCTCAGCCATAGTGCAATTATTGCTGCTCAAAGTACACCATTCACAATGGTTTTCTATAGTATAACAGAAATTGTGATAATAAATTATTTTCTTCTTTTCTGTCTTACTGAATAGTAATGAGTTTCTTTTTCTGAGAAATAGTGATGGTTGGCCTCAAAACTTCAAGAAAAAGAATTGTGATTAATAAACACCCCAAGCATGATCCTCACACTGTGGGGATGTGGTCTGTAAGTAAGAATCAGTCTCCTCATTGCATTGAGGAAATGTTGTGGAAAATTATCAATGCCAGTCTGTTTAGGAGGAAGAGGAGGAAAGAAACTACCCACATGGTGTAAATTAGTCTTCCGCCGGTACCAGCGAACAATGATGGTGTTACCACCTTCATCTCCAACAAAACCAACATGCAAGGGCTGTTGCAGCAAAGTAAATGGTAAAGCCAAGTTTAGTACCATTATTAAATTCGGAAACTGGTTTTTGAGCAGTCTGCAACCAAAAGTGAGAAATTAAGAGTGCCCTTCCGAATATTAAATGAGTCATGAGCATTAGTGGGTATTTGGTTCTGTAGCAGTATCAGATCAGATAGTTAAGCATAGCTATCTTTCCATACCTGAAGAATCTCAAATAGTAAAGAACAATTGATCTAAGGAATGTGGAGTCCTGGACATGTTGCCTAGATAACCCCAAAATTATGAAACACTGAAATGTCCATACAATTATGATAGAATAAAAAATATGATAGTTTTTTTAGAGTATGATATTAGAGAATACATATTGATATGAAAAGAAATAGTTTTTAGCCATGGAACTGAAGAATAACTAATGGTAAATCATTTTCTAGCAAATCAAGGCATGTCCAAAATGTATTTCACACATTCCCATGCAACACATGCTTCAGTTCCTATAATTATTGATTAAGCAATCATGAGATTCAGATCTACATCTGTTGTGGAGCTTTGACACAAAGGAAAAAGAACAAACCTGGTGGATGTCCCCGATGAAATGTGACAAGAACATAAGAGCTTCCGTGAGATTATCTGCATCAAACAACAGCTTTCTGTTCTATTCAATCCAGAAGGTATAAAAAAAGCTAGGCAACTCTGCAGGTAGAAGTGGCAGAAGCAAATAAAATGAACACTGGAAAGTCTAAAGGGCAATCACATTGCCAATCATAGGCAGGATCCTGGTACGTCTTTAGCTGCATTGAGTAATTGTAGATTGCTCCAGAAACGCATCGATCTTTATTTCCAGCAGAATCATGGCAGTCTCCTGCTCAATAAATAGATGGATATGACTTTGCATACAAATAACAAGAAATAACCAAATGGAAAACTACATATGAAACATACTTTGTAAAAGCTACGTTGTCAAAATAAATTTTTAATCGAATCTGATGTATAGGAATAGCCATTTGATTTCCTGTTCTATTGTGAAACATTAAATTGGATGTGACTTAAGCCTAATGAGGATGCCTTGGGATACATGACAGACTAGTCACAGAAATAGCTACCACTGACTGCTGCACCAAAGTGAATGTTAACTAATTAATGGATTAACCAAGCTTACCCAAGCACAGGTTGTTCGCAAAGTGGGATCCACATTAGGCATGTCTCAAATGCCACTTCACAGGCCTAGAGATCTGCATATTGTGGGGTGTGACACTCTATAGAAGCAATGTATCACTATGAGAGAAATTCAACTCACTGCAGTATTCATAGTTGCACATAAAGTCTGGTGTATCAACATAATGCAGTGGACTAGTCCAACGCCAACCAAAGCGGTGACGAATTTCATCAGCCCAGGAACAAACTGCTGCAAGATCACCATCAGCATAGTCAGGAAGCAGCAGTCTAACGGCAGATGCAGCATCTTCAGTAAAAAGGCCCTGAAAATACCCAATACATTGTATATCACACTCCGCTATATGGATTCAGATTTACATCACTTTTAGCATAGCCATCTGATGCTGTTTATTCTATAAAAAATAAAAAATAATGAAATAAAAAAAAGTCTGTCCAAGTAAGAAAGTGCATCTTTTACATGTCCTTGCATTTTGGATTACCCTGTGCAAAAATGAGGCAGGTACATTCATGTACACTACTACTCACATGAAAACAATGGGCGGTTGCAGAGTAAATGTTGCGGACATCTGAATTCAACAGATATGCATGGCCAGCTTGACAAGTGGTCTGGTCTGATTCTCATACCACCCCGCCTTAAAAATGGCTGCAGCTCTGTAAGCATGTACAGGGACATGTCCAAACAGGTTGTACAGATCAGAACATAGGCATATGGATGGACATGCATGTGCACATGATGTCACTGATTAATTATCATAATCTGATTCGGCGGTACATCCTAAGATACTAACGAAGCTCTAACGCTCTGTCCCTCAACAGATAAGAACAAGAAGAAGAAGAAGAAGAAGAAGAAGAGATAGTTTTATTACCTGAGCTATCCTACAGATGGCGTAATGTCCTTCCTTGCCCCAGGCTAGAGTTACAGCGACCAGCTGCACCAGAATCACCGCTCTTCCAATAAAAGACAGTCCAAAGGTAACCATCTCTGATAATCCTTCACCAAATGAAAAGATCCATTTCTCAATTCTTCAAAACTGAACTTGGGAACGCTAGCTTTCTCAGTGACACACTTCTGCTATAAACAAAAATTAAACTTCGATCCGAAAGTTGAAAAATTAAAGAAAGAATAAAACGGGTTACTGGTTGAGAATTACCCGGAAAGCCCCAGCTTTGATTATCAGACAGTGGTGCGAAACTTCAGTAGTCTTCAGCTGCTCTCGCCTCTCTCCTTCCCGACTGTAAAGCTTCGAAATTTAGGCCTCTTACTGGCTCGCGGTCATGAGCTTCCACCCACCCACTATTTTGTGGCCCTTGAATCATTCGTCCTTTTCCATGGTTAATACTCCTATATTTTATAAGTTATATATTTATCTTTGTTATTTTATTTTTAATTATTATTCTTACCCTGTTTTATTTATTATTTTCTTTATTTTTCTTTTAAAGGGCTCTTCTGGGCTGGTCTTGATTGAAGAAGTCAAACAATATGAGTAACGGTACTGGGTTGGGCCTTCCAATATCCACAGTCTTGAAGTTCCAGATGGGCTTTTTGTCAGAAGGATTAAACGTAAACTCAAATCGAAACACGAATCCCAAATGGACCTGAGATGGGCAGTTGGGAGTTGGGCATCGCGGGGGGTTTGTCAATTGCCCATACCCTATATAAGTCGGTCAAGCTGCTGCTGCCGCTAACAAATGTGTAGCATTTACCACACCAAACGTATTAGTATTCAAAGCCCAGGCACATTAACGCGCAGGCAGGCTTGCTTCTGCTAGTTTCCTTTTGGAATCTTTTGGAATACTAACCATACTTTTAACATTTGGCATGCATGTAGCAGAGTTTATCCAAGCACAAGGGCAAGGCTAGACAGAGAAAATTAGAGGAAGGACGGGAAAAACATAGCCAAAGAAGACACACGAAAGGACAGAAATAACACAGAATAATTGAATTCATATACAACTGAGCCGACGTGGAGAGGAGCTTTTGATGATGATGATGATGGTGATGATTAAGATTAGGTGGTAAAATGGGTTGACGATCCTTGTAAATCGGTGGTTCTGGGACACGTCTAGAAGGTTAGCTTCACTCCTCGCCATCGTCTCCTCAGCCGATCGAATGTACCGGACTTGTTCACTCGTGCTGCCGCTGCTACAAAGTGCAAACGTTTGCGCCGTTTGGAGGGAAAGATCTGCGGTGGCCCACCATCGATGCCGTGACACGCTGAGAGCAGCATTCGATGACGTCACCCACGTGAGAGCTTAGGTCAGGTGGCCACAGCCAGCCGGTGTCCAGTGTCCACTACGGCACGGCCAGCCCTCCTCTCCTCTGCCCCATCTCCATTCCCCCGCTTATCTCATCTGGCTAGTTGGGCTCCGTTGTTCTTCGATACGAGCCATTGCTTTGTGGAATGAATTTTCTACAAATAGATGGTACGTATTGAACGGTGCCAAGGTTAAGGTCTCCCAGAGTAATTCAAATGATGCTAAGGGACGAAGGTTTGCCGGGCAGAGCGGGCTAGGGAGTCCGAAACGTTGTTAATCAGGTTGAGCGAGGCAGGTGAGACGCACGCGGTGTGCTGTCGATCTCAGCGGGATCCGCAAGCGGTCCCCTCCCAAACGAAACATGCCAATACCACGTGACGTGTCTGGTGGAAGCGGGAAACCGTAAAAATCGCGTAGCCGTGTATGAGGTTGTGGGTTCCAGCAGAACACTCAGGAAAGGAAAGCAAAGCCCTGCACGATTCATGACTGTTTTTTTATTTATGTAAGGTTCGGATGGCCCATCTGCCATCCATTTCTGATGTTTGGTCCATTGCGACGGTCCCTAACACATACCCAGCATAAAAGACCAACACATGAAACACGTCCTGCTCCTGGATTTATATTTATTTATTTAAGATATTAGCACTCTTGGATTAAAATAATTGATTTAGAAGCTTTAACTGGAGAAATCTCCCAAGGCATGATTTATGTTAGCAATGACTCAACTTTTTCATCTCCGAGTTGAATCGAGACAGCGTTAAACATTCGATTTTTAGTTGGTGCGCATCGCCGGATTATGGATTTCAATGGATCCCAATCCACATCAATGTTTGCTTTTATGTGAAAGAGAAATTTGACGTGGAAAAGATAACGAATAAATAAACAATACCAAAGGAAATAATTAAAATAAAATATCATCTGAAATGTTGAAAATAAGAAAAAGTGAACAAATAATAAAAATGACCAATAAAAATAGAAAACATAAAGTTAAAATATAAGGAAACAAAAATAATAATCAAAAGGGATATGTAAAAGGTTATTTAAAAAAAAAAAGGAGAGAATTTTTTCTCTATCTTCGTACTCAATTTAATAATTAATCAACAATCCTATTGTATGTTTCGATATGGTGTATTTAACAGAGAGAATATTAAAACGGTGTCTTTGAAACAAACAATGATGTGAACGAAATAAGAGATAATGTTAGCAAAATGGATTTTTATTAAAAATTAAAGAACCCCTATGGTTGAAGATAGTAAATTTATTAAAGTTGTCGTTATGTTATATTGGATAAAAAATGGGCAGCTAACCCAGTCATTTGAGGTGTAACCCTTGTCCAAACACACCTTCAAATTTTCATTATTATTTCTACTTATTATCTTTATTTTTTATTAATATTTTATTTATTTTATCTTTATATTTTCTATTATTATTATTTATTATGGTTCATTAATTTTCTCATGTTGTACCTTTTTACAATACTTTAGGGGCATATTTTACGAGGAAAATGGGCACATCCCAACGGCACTCCTTATTCCTCGACAGCAAACAAACAGCTGTACTCAAGTGCGGGTTTATCATCACAGGGCGGTGGTCGCCTTTACATACAGCTTGCTTAACGTTTATTAATGTGCGTTTTGTTGAGAACGCCACGCCACGCACTTTTATTCGATTGCCTGTGGGTTGTGGGCCCTGTGGCTGGGTTGACCGAAAACGCGATGGACGCGTACAGGCGTACCGCCAAACGCCTTTTCCCCTCTTTTCTTTTCACAGCTGGCTCTACTTAAAAGCTCCCAGACCTAGACACAGTGCTGGGGGAATGGGATGTGATAAGGGTTGGATAATTAATTTGCAGTTACTACTGCTGCTTAAGCTTTTTAATTCTTTTGGTTTGTTGGTTGATAGCTAGGGTAGTCATATTTCCTACTTATTGCCTGACGTCAGTCAGAGGATGAGCAAAAGAGCTCTTCAAAAGCTTGACTTCAACATGGAAGTGGATGCCATACAGCCACCCGGGCCCACCCCAATAGATAAGCGGTCATGATTAATCCATTCAAGAGTGAGTGCATGTGGTGTTGAGCGCTTGCGTATGCGCGGACGCTTGCCTGCGAAGCTTCTTTCTATCGAGTTTCCGGACTAATTTCTACTCACCAGCGCTGTCAACGTGCGACGGAGGCCTGTCGCTTTCTGACAGACGCTGCTGGGCCTCCAATTCAACTGCTCTCATTTGCTTTTAACACCGTTAAATGACAAGGGAAAGATGGCGCTGCTCGGACTACAGCCGTTGCCAGCCGCAGACAACTCGCTCTCCCCTCACTGCGCTGCACCTCTTTCACATTGGAACGCTACTTGGCTGGCTTCGCTCACCTTGCCGTCTGTATACAGATATTATGAGAATTAAACATTTACTACAAAATCTGTAGGTTACCATCGCAGCATAATTTCAATGGAAAAAATATCCTTCGCATAGTTTTTTTTTTTTTTTTTTATGGCCCGACGTTTAACTCGGTTTGTAAAATAAATGTTTGATTTGAATAATTTTTACATGAAATAAAAAATTATATTTAAAAAATAATAATTTTGTTTGGTGTACAGGACTGAAAGTTAAATTTAGATATTTTTAGTATAGAAGTATAAGTTATATTCACAATACTTGTATCCAAATTATTTGCTGAGACATGCGTGAATCGCCTCAGGTGGCTGAGCTGACGGTCCATGCCACCCAGGTATGGCCGCCGTGACGGTACTGCCACGCTTCACACGTCGCCTGTCTCCGTTCGACATCTAACGCCGTTAGTCTAGTTTCTGGTGAAATGCCAAAACCGTGTAAGAGACGAAGCTTGGGCAGTTGCTGCTTTTCTGCTTCTCTATTTCTGCTCCTTGCCCAGCTCTAATGCCGGTTCTCCTTGCTTAAACCAAAGCCATTTCCAATCTACTTGGCTTGCGGTCAAAACTCGGAATGTTCCCGGAGTGGCTGCTGATGGTTGATAGTCAGCTGATGTCTGCCCTCGTCTCTCTGTTTATGAGAGCCTACTTCACTAGCTGGAAAGAGCTGTAGAACGGAAAAGCTAGTTTTCGTGGAGGCATTTTGCTGTTGATCTTTTTGGGTTGGTTCAGTTGGTGAGGCGCGCATGATTTGCTGAAAAAGGTCTCTTCTTTCTAACTTTTCTGTGGCTTGGAGCCTCTATCATTGTTGGGTTTCAGGGGAAAAGGCATTGTTTTTCTTACTTTCCGTTCCTGTCTATTTGAATGGGAGCGTTTGGAGTGTTGGAAATTGGTATTTGCGGTCTGGGACATGCGATTTTGAGGATGGATTTTCGAAATTTCGAGCATTTTTTTTTCTATATGGTTTTCTAGGAGTTTTTGAACTTGGATTTTGGATGCTGTGCATTTGAGTAGTCGGGTCTTTGGATATTTTTGCCTTCTATTTTGGAGTTTCCAGGCGTTAAGAGTCTTATAAAAACAGGCATTCTGTTGATTTGGAGCTCCGGGAATCTAGATTCGGAAGCCTACACCAGTTTTATGTTGGCGTTTTAGAATCAGAGTTTTCTGCAGATTTGGATTCTGGATGCTGGAATGGAATGATGTTTCCTTCTTGGATGTCATTACTTGTTTTGGATTTGGGTTCTTGAGATTTTTGAATCATAAATATTTGGCAGGAGTTTGATGAAGACAGTGATAATGAACTGGTCTCCCCTTCTTTCATCTCTCCTGTTCATCGGTTTCTTAGCTCATGATTGTTCTGCTGCTTTTACTCCTGTGGACAATCACTTGATTTCCTGTGGTTCTTCTCGAAATGTCTCTGTTGAAGGCCGGATCTTCATTCCCGATTCGCGCCAATCCGCTTTTCTATTAAAAAGCCAGGGAGATAGTGTTGTTGTTGCTGGCTCCAATTCCTATGTGCTCTCTCCAATATATCAGTCCTTGCGAGTTTTCACCGCCCCATCTTCATACGAATTCGATGTCCAAGCAACCGGCAGGCATTGGGTTCGCCTGTATTTCCACCCTCTTCCCGGTTCAGACCATAACCTAAATTCTGCTTCAATCTCAGTAACCACAGAGAAGTTCGTTCTGCTGAGGAATTTCAGCTTCCGGAACCAGAAGAACCCCTATCTGTTTAAGGAGTACCTGATCAATCTGAAGTCAGGGACTTTAATTCTCAGGTTTGTTCCGGCTAACAATTCAGTTGCATTTGTCAATGGAATTGAAGTTGTTTCGGTCCCAGATGATTTGATTTCCGATGAGACAGACTTATCCCCTTTGGTCACTGGTATCTCTGAACGTGCACTCGAAACTGTTTACCGGCTGAACATGGGAGGACCTTTGCTTACTCCACAGAATGATACACTTGGGAGAACCTGGGAAAATGACCGGGCTTACCTCTATGCAAAGAGCTCTGCTGTGAATGTGACTGTTACTCCAGCTTCAATAAAATATCCTGCCAAGGGGCTGACGCCTGAAATAGCACCGAACTGGGTGTATGCGACAGCAGAAGCAATGGCTGATGCAAATGTTTCAAATATGAACTTCAACATCACATGGGTATTACCTGTGGATCCAAGCTTTATTTACTTTGTCCGTCTGCACTTTTGCGATATTGTCAGTGAAGTTATGAATGAACTTCTCTTCAATGTCTACCTCAATTCAAAAATTGCCATCCCGGGCTTGGACCTCTCGGCAAAGACTGGGGGCTTGGAAGTACCCTACTACAAGGATTTCATTGCCAATTCTTCTTCCAATTCAGGGACAATTTCTATCACTGTGGGTCCAGGTACACTTGGCACAACGAATGCAATTTTGAATGGGGTCGAGATCATGAAGATCAGCAATGAAGCACAGAGCTTAGATGGCACGTCTGCTATTGAGGGTCTTCTTTTCAATCTGCAAAAGAAATCAAGCAAGATAGGAATTATAATTGCTGCTACTGCTGGAGCTTTGGCAACCATTGGGCTGGTAATTCTATGCTACTGCTACTTTTTGGTCCGTAGATCAAAGACTAGTCACCGTGGCCATCTCTGGTTGCCATTACCATTGCATGGAAATTCCCACACCATGACCAGAGTTTCAACTCTCTCTCAGAAGAGTGGTGCAGCAAGCTGTGTATCCTTGGCCTCTTCAAGTCATGGAAGGATCTTCACATTCCAAGAGATCATGGATTCAACAAACAAATTTGATGAGAGCTTGCTTCTTGGAGTGGGTGGGTTTGGTAAGGTCTACAAGGGGTCATTGGAAGACGGTATCGAGGTGGCTGTCAAGAGAGGAAACCCAAGATCTGAACAAGGCCTTGCAGAATTCCACACTGAGATTGAGATGCTATCCAAGCTCCGCCATCGTCATCTGGTCTCTCTGATTGGTTACTGTGATGAACGGTCCGAAATGATTCTGGTTTATGAGTACATGGCGAATGGACCATTAAGAAGCCATCTTTATGGGACAGATCTCCCTGCTCTCTCTTGGAAGCAAAGGCTTGAGATTTGCATTGGAGCTGCAAGGGGTCTGCATTATCTTCACACAGGAGCTGCTCAGAGTATAATCCACCGAGATGTTAAGACCACAAACATTCTTTTGGATGAAAATTATGTGGCTAAGGTTGCAGATTTTGGGCTATCAAAGACTGGCCCGGCATTGGACCAAACCCATGTCAGCACTGCTGTGAAAGGAAGCTTTGGCTATCTTGACCCTGAGTATTTTAGGAGGCAGCAGCTGACTGAGAAATCAGATGTCTATTCATTTGGGGTGGTTCTGATGGAAGTCCTGTGCTCAAGACCGGCCCTCAATCCCATCCTTCCAAGGGAACAAGTAAACATAGCTGAATGGGCAATGAACTGGCAAAAGAAGGGCATGTTAGACCACATTATGGATCAATTTTTAATGGGGAAGGTTAATCCTGCTTCTCTTAGGAAGTTTGGTGAAACTGCTGAGAAATGCTTGGCAGAGCAAGGCATTGACAGGCCAACAATGGGTGATGTCCTGTGGAATCTTGAATATGCTCTCCAGCTTGAAGAGACATCCTCACTCACTGATATAGATGAGAACAGCACAAACCACATTGCTGACATTCCGTTGACGCCACTAGAATCGTTCAATAATAGCATTAGCATGGTTGGTGCTGTGAACCCTGGTGTTGATGATGATGCTGAAGATGCAGCCACTAGTGCAGTATTCTCTCAGCTGGTGAATCCTCCAGGAAGATGAGTTGAGCCAACATTATTCTGGGGTGAGAGATGTTAGTGCTGCAGGAGAATTTGATAATGTGAATTCTCCATCTTAGCTTAAACGAGCCCTTTGGTGGAAAATTGTGTTTGTTTTCATTTATTTGATAAGTAGGTTTAGGCATACATGTGCTTTTATTATATATGTTCAGCACTGGAGAATCCACTGACGATTTGTTATGCCAGGTGGATTCGTCTATTCTGTTGCATCTAATAGAGTCAACTTATACAATCTACTCACATATATATATAGTTCATTATTTTATTAAAAATGTATTGATTGACTGTATTGTTTGTTAAATTCATAGTCATCTTAAGTCATCCAGTCATCTGTTGATGAAGAAAATGAAGAACTATATATGGTTTCTATTGTTATGGTTACCTTCAGCTTGGAAATCAAGAAAAGCAAAGAAAAAGAGGCGAAAAAAAAGTGAAATGGTGAAAAGAAAGTGGATGAAACAATTTGACAGGACTGGGATAATGATTACAAATAAAATGAATAATGATTAAATAGTAGGATTTTTAAATGAGAAGATATAATGGTGATTGTAAATATAAATAATAATGAGGTAAAGTAAAAGCTGTTGGAGTAGAGAAATGAAAAATACCAATCACATCATTCTAGCTTTATGATCCGGCTTTCAACATCCACCTTCCACTTTCAATTAGATCATTCCTTTTGAACTTTTGACTACCCGATCAGTGCATTATTCTGGCGTCTGGGTATAGGTCAGCATGCGTATGGATGGGCACCGTGTCTATACTCGTTGCTAATATCAATGAAAAGTTTTGAGGGCCAGGTCCTTCTCCTGATAACCAAACCTATTAATTCATATATTTAAATATAATGACTGCTAAGGACTTTCGACAGCAGTTTGAAAGTTACAATTTTGGAATTTCAGAAAGCTGAAAGCGTCTTGTAATTGGAAGATTTCTGAACCAGGAGAGGAAAATTGAGTTGGTGATTTGTGCAGGCTACGCACTGCACAGTGCTTCAACTGCCAGGGTTTTCAGCATTCCAGCACAGTGGTCCCCGAAGATGAGTGTGGAGACAGCAACTGAGCAACTCTCACGCCCAACGCATGCCTGTCAAAACAGCCAAAGCTTGTTGGTAAGACGAATAATTAAGAAAATAACATATATGACAAAGGCCAAAGGAACAGCGATTGAGTATGCCTTTGACGTACTGAGCGGAAACTTTCACCGTTCTCAATGGAGGAGCCGCTGTGAACTGCAAATTCAGGTAGTGGGTCATTGTCTTCATTTTTGCCAATTCAGGCAGGTAGTGTGTCATTGTCTTCATTTTTGTGTTTGGATACACCATGTAAAAGCTAAGAGGTGTAGACGCCTTCCCCTTTTCTTCAGAAGTGAAATTTACCAATCTTCAATAATCTTTTTTTTTCCTTACCGTTATCCTTATTTTCAATTATAACCTATTCACTTTATACTGAGCATTATATCTTATTTCACCCTGTATTTCTTTTTTTTTTCACACTTTGCTTTTACATTCCCTATCTTTTATCATCATGAGTAATTCATTGCAGAAGAATTTGTATCATCACAAATTGCAGATTCAGAAGACCTACACCTCAACAAATTGCTATAATGGACAAATTCTATAGTACTAATAGCAGTGCTGCTACCTGAATGATGCATTATCAAATTAAGTTCAACTGTTATCAAACAAAGTGGTAACACCCAAATGCAAATGCCTACCGTTGGGCCATATCTAAGTGTCTACAGGTGATTTTTAGCTGCTACAAGATGAATGTAACTGTAATTCAAAGGTTATTCAGAAGTAGTTTCTAGTTCGCTATCTTCCTGTGTAAAACGAACTATAGGAGCCCCCAGTTCAACGGCACATACAAACAGCAGTATATCAGCGCAAATCATGGTTCAGATTGCTATTCAAAGCCAAAGATCGGTTGGCTTCGTTACCTTTTGAATAACTGGAAGAACATTGTCAGCATTGCATCTTCCATGACTAAACTCTCCACATTCTCCTTTAGGATTTCCAAAGCTTGCGAAGTTAATTGAAGTGATTTTCCATCCCCTCTCGCAGTTGAGCCTAATTTCTGGTCTTGTGGCCATCAATTTGGAGTTTGGTTTCCAAGAATCTACTGGGGGAGGATCTAGTTCTGAAGTATGTGCGCATATCCGTTGCCGTTTTCTAGTTGATATGGTTATCTGAGAAGGATCGCCACCTAATTCTTCATGGATTACCAGTAGATTTTCACCTGGATGAACCCAAGACCGTGGAATATGATACCTGAAAATGAATCTTTCGTCAGATCGGCTATTATAATAATAATTCTACGGCACTATTCATGACTATTCATTTTCATGCGTAGGTGAATTCAAGTGTATTTGATTTATGATGCCAGATGAATTCAGATGAAGTAAATAGATTTTTCAAAAAATATGAATAATAGTTTAGAAAAAATAAGATCATTTTTATAGGTAGTAGTAAATAAAGATGAAATAGATAATTTTTTTAAAAAAGAACATAATAATTATATAGGAAAAGAAAGGTTGTTGTAGGTAGTTAAGAGTAGTAAATATTGCATCAAATAAAACAAAAAAAGATAACTTTTACAATCCTTTTATATTTTTGCGGCTTTTACCATTTGCCATAGACTAGGGAGCATCTTTTGAAAAAAACAAAAAGGAATGAAGGTGGATAATATGTGAAACGGGCCAAGAAAGTAGGTGGGCTTTATGGGCAAGAATTAACTATTCTAAAAATTAATCAAGGAATAGCACAATCTTACAATATCTGAGAAGGTTGGCCACAGTTCTTCAGGCACTTAGATGCATCATATGATCCTCTGTAGTCACAGTGTTGGGAGCAGCCCTTTGTTGGTGCATGATAGGCTGTCCAATATCTTCCAATGCCCTGTCCATTGACCCATGCTTGACCTTTTCCCATGCTAGCAAGATTTAAAGACAGTGGGCCATTCCCTTCAGGTGCTGTAAACGTAGTCTACAGTACAAAAAAACAGAAAACCCAGTTATTATCTGAAACTTGACAATGTAACTAGTTTTGCTTTCAGTACCCTCCAGCAGAGGTTAGGGTGTTAATTTGAACCATTGATTTTCTGTGTAACAGCTATGACCTGATACCTAATGGCTATTGAAGGAAAATGAATATTTATAAACATAGATCCATGACTTCTTCTCCACAAGATGGCGAATTTACACGCTGGCCAGCTGCGGTTCTCGCAAGATGGCAGTGACTTGAATTGAATAGCTTCAGATTAGTACCTTGTACCATATCAGACTTTGATTTATTGGGAGAAGATTGCTGTACGTCCAGAGCGAGCTGTTTGCTAGACTTGTTTTATCGAGTCCAAGATATTCACCTTCCAGTCCTACCTGAAAGATCGAGGAATTAGCTGCTTCAGCTGGAAATTAGCTAACAAAAATCAATCTTTTCGCGTCCTTTCTTTTTTGGGAAATAGATTCATCAGTTGCTAAACCATCGGCTACATTTAGAACAGCATGAGGCCTTTTGATAAAGTAAGGATGGATTTGAACCTGATAGGACCATTCCTCCGAGGAGAGATCTCTCTTAGCATTCTTTAAATCAACGAGGTTGACAGTAAAAATGCCTGCGCCAGCTACGTCGAACCATGGCCCATAGTTCTTGCAATACAAATTACAAGGCACGTCAGTTAATTGTAAAGGCTAATGTGGGCAAGTGAGAAAATCACAGCTACCTGCACTCCAATCATCATACTCAGCAAGTCCAGTGTGTTATTTCCTTGCTTTAATGTGATTGTCTCCTTGAGTGTAAAGCTTGCATCTTCATGGTTACCATAGCCAAATCCTGCAGTGAGTTTCAAGAGTGCAAATTTTAGGCATGCTAACTGAACATGGTGATCAACAGGTTCTTTGGACGTTTGAAATTCGACTATAGATGAAACTGGCTGCATTGGTTATCCTCCACCTGTAAAATCTAAAGGGAACCCAATAAACTCGGGTCCCCCTTCAGAAGTAGAGAAACATGCATTACTTTGCCTTATCATGTGGTTTTTTGGCTGGGCATTTTTCATTCCACTAGTTCGGCTGAGTTACCCTCAATTCTCAAGACTGACGGTGGTTCAAACGTGTCCCTATGTCACCCTAAATGAAAAATAAACTGCTAAGGGTCTGATCAATATTCCAAAAGATCGAAGCAAAGCATAAGCTGGGCCAGCTAGAATCTTAATAAATCACTATGCTTTTATGGCATGGAAGCATCCTTCTTACTCTAGTTAGCTTTCACTGTGCTAATGGGTAACACTCTACTCTAGGGAGCCCCTCTACTAGATAGCCCTTTCTAAAATTAAACTTGGGGTGGTGAGAGTATTCTAATATCAAATGCTAAGTGTCTAACTAGTATTCCAAAAGACTCTTTTTAAGTGTTGAGAAACATGCTAGTTACATTCTGTCCTACACCAGATTAGCTTAACTCGCATCCTATATTATACTTTGGGCCTACCATAATTGTAATTGGGAGAGAGAGCCAGCCGCAGTTCATCAAATTCTACCATAACTAGTTTGACATTTACCTACGAGCTTTTTGTTCACAAAGACCATTGCTGCATGGCCCAGACTGGCGATGTTGAGAAACACTTCCTTCCCACTTTCATTCACATCAATGCTGTCAAGTCAAAATATAAATAAAGAAAATAAAGAAAAAGGATTCTTATAAAGCAGAAATATTATGAAAGTTCTCTGCACGATATTAATCTGCGGAGAGCACTTCATCGCATTTTTGAGATTGAATTCAGAAACTAAAATGCCGAGGCACTCCATTCATAAAGTAGATGATCACAACATAACCGTCCGGACCAGATTGAGAAAGATACAGGAAAATGAAACTGGATCAACCTGTTTCCTGGGCCATGGCATGGTCCCAACCAATGAAACTCCTTACATTAGATTGGCCAATCATCAGTATTAAATTAAGTTGCATGGGCCGGCTCCAACCCTAAAATGACAAGCCATTTTAGGATACCATACAGCACTGCCGAAAAGATTTTTTAAAACATAAAAAGTGTCCTGGTTTCAGCTGTTAAATGGGATATTCCATCCCAAAATGACTAGCCACATCAAGAGGGTTTCTTCCGATTCATGTAATCCTGTTGAACCTCAAGCCTCTAATCGACATGGGACTTATAACAATCGGTTTAACATAGAACATCTGGGAGAAATTCTTCCTTTACCTCAATGCATACCACAAGAAATCACTGAGGTCCTTTGTGGTATTTATCTGTTCAAGCAAACTGGGAGAAGTAAATGAATTGTTGCTCCAAACACCCACTTGCTCTTTGTACCAACCCCATGACGATCTTGCCAATGTGTGTTCTTTCATGTTGCGTGTTTGCTGATGCGCATAATCTTCCATATTATTTTGTGCAACAACCTTTTTAAGCATTAAAACGCAGAACTCAGCTTTTCATCCTGTCCATTATTAGATCATTGCGCAGGACATTTCTGGGTATATTCAAAGTTTGAAACGAAACAAAATAAATAAATAAATAAATTTATAATACAAATATATGATTGGAATATTACCCTCGCTGTGTTGAAAATGACATTTTTGCAGTCCGGAAGAATGGTCACAGACCAAGCAGGAAGGCTGTATGAATTTCCATTAAATGATACATTTGCATCTGTAGCTTGGTCAATATTAGCAAGAAATGCTGCACAGTCGTCTGGTCCTTTATAGTAGACATGAGCCTAGGGTGCCATGATAAGAAAAATGTCAGTGTCCTGAAGATGCGAAAATTGCAAGATGAAAAAAGACAATAGCGTCCCCACCTACTGTCCGATTATGTTATCCACTTGTATGTTTTTTTCGGTTTCTGTAGTAACTTCTAATATATAAAAGTTATACTTGTACAATAAAATACATGTCAGTAAGGTTCAGCAGCATGTTGGGTTTTCCATGTTCCTATGTATAGCATCGTCTCAGGCACATCCCATCCATTTGCAGCACTCGTACCTCTTGATTTGGTCCGAGCCGCACATAAATTGGATCCGAGTGGACCAAATATTCTTCACAATGTTTTATTGCCATGTGTAGGTCGCGCAAGTGGCCCCACTTTGGCTGCCTGATGAAACCTGCACAAAACATTCGCTGAAAGATTTAAAACGAAAAGGAAAAAACATTGAGAAAAGCAACTGTCATTCATCAGAAACTCAGAAATCAAAGAAAGACTTCCGTTTAGTGCTCATGGGAATGTAGAAGTTTAAAAAATTAAAAATAAAAAAGTGCTAGTGAGTAGGGAATTTTCAGCCTATTCTAGAATGGATATTCAAAGAATACCGTATTCATCAATTGGAGCATCGTAATCGTAGCTTGTTGCAACCAAAGGGCCTCCAGCTGTCCTTCCAAAATTAGTCCCCCCAAAATACTGCAACAGAGAATAATACTGTAGGTTTGCGAGGACGTACCCAGATTGCAAGTGAACAATATTTGATGGCGTGCAGATGCTAGTTAATATCACTGTGCGTCAGGTGCAGCCAAATGATTTTAAAGAATCATTTTCCAGTTGGGTTTACCATGTAATAGTTCTGAAAAGTGCCTCCCCTCTCAAAAAAGCGCGCAACAGAAAAGGCGAGATCCTCCACAGGCCTGAAAGGAACAGCATTGCCGAATGCTAGGAACCTACGGTAGGAAAACAGGACAGTAGCCCCCTTCAAACCAAAACTACAGAGCATTTCTTTCCTAAGCATACTGATCAACTATATATGTTTACCATCCACAGTAGTTTTCTGTCCACATCTTCGGTTTGGAAGGGGAATTTGGAGTGAACTGATCACAGTAGAATCCATTGCATGTGTTTATCTGCATTGTTCATTTTCTATTGATCAGCTAACTATTTAATACATTAGGACCCTTCCATCCAAACATCACAATGTGCATTTCAAGTGGATAGACAACTGAAAGACCTACAACTGGGTCTGGCGCGTCCTCTTGTTGACACATGACCCAAGGAACTGAAGTATTAAGGCTAACAGCTGTTTCAGCAGCCCAATGCACATACAGCTCTCCGCCTACTCCATATGCCCATTCAACATTTCCATATTCATTTTCGACCTGAAAAGGACTCGAATGATATCAACAAAATTATAAAAAACAAAAAGGGGCCATGTTATCAGGAACCTATAATCTGGATTAGGAAGGAATCACCTGTGAAAGAATGATGGGTCCGCCTTGCGATGCAAGCAGCTTTTCCTCCTTCATCATGCTCACGATCTTTTCAAGGAATCTCTTCATTTCATTCTGTTTCAGAAGTTCCATAAATTCCATACAAGCTATGCACTGTTGGACTAAATTGCAATACTTGGTTCATTAAAAGCATAAACGACCAAAGTTCTGTTGCATTGGAGGTTTCAATCTAGTTCCTCAATATGAATACTGGGACAAACTGCCTTGTTTTCATGGGCATGCTTGAAACATAAAACAGAAGCAGTTTCCTCCTCTATTGAATTCACTGTTGCAATTCAACTCAATTTGTCATCACAAATCCTTGCAAAACAACTTCAAAAGTCTGTCGAAAAAACAAAAGGGACCTTAAAAGGTGTATTGGTAGTTCGGAATTGGATTCCAGGAATGAAATGCAGCCACATGGGGAAACCCCTGCAGTAAGAAATGCTAGGTTAACCATCTATATGGATGGAAACAACAATTTCATTTAAACACCAAAATGTTAGAGAGAACGCCCACGATGATATACGAATCAGTGAATCTTGAAGGAATCAAGCCAACATAGATGGAAAATCTCCTCATGGTCCAAATCGGCAGCTAAATATGTTGCACACCCAAAGAAGGAAATGGAGACAAACCCGTAGTTCCATTCGGCACATGCATATGGACCGATTCTTAAGTGTACAAACAGCCCTGCCTCCTGCACTGTCTTCACAAACTTCACTAGATCGAACCTCCCTTCGAAGTAGTACTACAGGCATTTTCATACCTTTTTGCTCAGTTTATAGTCAAATGGAATATTATTCAACAAACATAAACGTTTACTTCCTGTACCTGTCCTTTTACAGGCTCATGGTAGTTCCAGAAAACGTAAGTCTCAATTACATCCAACCCCCCTTCTTTGGATCTCCTAATAAGATCTGGCCAGACCTGCAGATTACACTTTGCAATCAATATTCCATTATACAAGCTACACGAGAACATATAGGTTATGGAAGGAAAGTGTGACACGATCCAAATAAACTGTTTTCAACAGTCATTCCTGCACCTCCAAGCTATTCATTTGGTCGGATCAACATTGATTGGATCACGGCGGAAGGCAACCCCCCAGAGAGAAAATAACCACCATATGATTAATGGTCTTTTTCCACATTGGATGCGGACATCCGCAGAGCAATTGACTTGGTGTCAATCATTAGAAGGATTAACCTCTAATGGATAAGGTCCCACCAAGATGGTTGCTCGGCTTAAAAAAAAGCTCTATTTGTTAGTGGAAGCGTCAGGTATCATAGTAGCAACAACTGGCGAAACACAACAGATTTGACATGCTTGCAAGCAATTGGAATCACCTCTGGTGTGCTTCGAGGGTAATGGATTGAACCCGAAATCAAAACTCGCCTCTGCCCATCAATAACCAGTGCTCTATGATCATAAGTCACTGTGGCTGTGGATCCTTTTCCACAGTAATACCCTTCAAATACTAATAGAGCAAGCACGACGAGAACCACTCCCATAATTAAAATCTTCAATCATGAACAATGAAAAATCTACAACCCCTTCTAGTTTAAAACAATACACTCGAAATGGAGCAGAACCCAAGTGCAGGGCTTATACAACTCAGCTATCAGTTTGAGAAAGGGAAGGACATCATGCGAGCAGTGGAAAGACTCATTATCTTCTTATAAAAGGCAAAACGCGAGAAATTGAGGGGGGAAAAAATATTAGCCGGTAGCTGGATATCTAGTTGTCTTACGCTGCTACCAAACGCTAGTAAGAAAACAAAAATATTGGGTGCTTGGTTAAAAGTACAAGGCGACCTCTCATTCCTTTGGGATATTTATCTATCACTACTTTTAATAAATTATGTTTTCTTCATTATTGTCTATAATTTCAATCATTTTCTCATATCTTTATACCATCGGTTTTATTTCTATTTGACATATACTCTTTTTTTCTTCTTACATCAGTGCCACCTATCTAATAGTTTTTAATTCCTAATCTTTCCAACCAAACACCCAGGCATGGTTATCTACTTGGTTTCGATAAAGAAAGTTCCACAACCAAAACTAAACCAACAGACTTTCCAAGTAAAGAGTTGAAGACCCAGAAGTTAGCAAATGGATAAAAATTGGAATCCATGTCGATCAACCAAATTGAATCACTGAAACCGATTCAACGAGGAATAGAAAGAAATGAAATGGCCAGCTCAACATTGATCATGCGAAAGTCATAAGCAAAAATTTTTTTCCCATATAAGAAGTGAACCATATTCTTCTATCTTTCTTTTGTTCGTTATGCATTATGCATGGGATCGTACGAGGACCTGACGTCAGGGGGTTAGCCAATATCGGCATCTTCAAGGCTTTGTTTACGTTGGAGATTCTTAGGGCAGGGAAATGACCGAGAAGAAGAGCTTTTGCAGGATGCAAACAACAGGGAAGAGACAGAGAAATGGAGGAATCAAGAGGCGTTTGTCCGAGGTTTCTGACGTTCTAAAGAAATCCTTTGGCCCCTCTTTTCTCAATTAAATAAATGCCAACAAGAAAGGGACGTGGAACAAACACAAAGCTTCCAACTGCCAACCAGCATCTGTTTATACTTTATGGGCAGAAGAAACTACCATGTTCTGGCAGCGCAGGAAGGATTTATACTCAGCAGATCCAACAACTGGCAGTGGCACTGCATTTGTCATATCAGTGTTAGGAAGCATGTTGGAGATCGGAAACGCTCATAATACCATCACACCCACTTAGATGAAATACGTGTGTTGTGATGCAACTTAAATTTTACTTCACGAAATTGAAAAGGGGTATAAAATCCTCCCCTAACTCTACTCTCTCTTGTTAATCGTTACTCTCCACATCCTATATATTTTTGTAATCGTTCCTCCTACATTCACACCTGATCTTTCTTTCTTATGTGTGAAAATTCTATTTGCATGACCCAGATAAAACGGGTGAACTCTGCTAAGCCAAGTAAACTGCATCTCCCAACTTCAATCCTTGGCATTTGGCAGTCTGACAAATGTCCACAGAACATCGACCAATCTGTTCATCCACAGAGCATGCACGTTGAACGTCCTTAGCACATTCAGATGGACAATTTACAAGGTCTGGATGGCCTAAGAGTTGCCAAAAATGGGAGAATCAGCGTGTTTAAATGATGCAAAAAGAGCAGTCACTATTATATTCCAATACGGTGTCTTCAACACCAACTGCTGCCTCCTACGGGCATTACAGACAATCAAATAAGGCGTAATTTTCATACGTTTAGTTGTAGGTAAAAGAAAATATAAAAAAAGGAAGGAAAGCAAAAAGATGTAAAAGAAAGAGTAATTATGTCAGAAATACAAAACTATATTAGTTGTAAAGCTAATGAAAATAAAATAAACAAACTTTTTTTAAAAAGTAACAGTAAAAATAAGTAAAAAAACAAAAAGGTAAAATCGTTATGTATAAAGATAATTGACTGTATATAGAAAAGAAACAAAAGGAGACTTTACCCCTACGTGTGAGGTAAAATTGTAACAGTGATATGGGGGAGGGGGAATATACAGTTTTTGAAAAGAAAAGTGATAATACAAAAAATTAAGAGTACCCATGGATAATTAAATATCATGTTAGTATAAAAAGAATTATATATATATATATAAATAAAGACACGGAAAAAAAGCTGTTCTCCTGCATATTTGTGCAATGATGCCTCATAGCCTGGATGCTAAGAAACGGTGATACCCTTTAATCACATCCAGCAAAAGTCATCAAAAAATAATGATTCTGCTCCACACGAACAAAGCATGCATTGTGCAACTAATAGAGAGAGAGAGAGAGAGAGAGAGAGAGAGAGAGAGAGAGAGAGAGAGAGAGAGAGAGAGAGAGAGAGAGTTGTATTT